>VZUA01078441.1:591-16048 GCA_013401035.1 Horornis vulcanius | reverse complement strand
TGGTTGCCTATGAGCCTCACAAGAGGCTTGCTAGGCCAGGAAGGATTGACCATGTTCCATGTTGTCCTGAGTGGAGGGCAGCAAAGGCTGGTTAAGCACTCAGCTCTGCTGGTGCCAGGTACTCAGGACTGGTGCAGTCAGATGCTCTCTATTAACAGGATAAAATGAGGATCTTGCACAATGCATTTAAGTCAGGCTAAAGTTTACCTCTAAAGAAGTTAGATTCATATCTCACCAAATAACAATGTCTGCAGCTCCCAGGGCATTCTCTTCAATAGTGTTAAAAAGATCTTTCTATAGTGAAAAGAGTAAAGATAGGTTATCCTATCTAATTTTACCCAAGATTTAGGTAAAATTATCTTTTTTCCTAATAAAATACTCTTTCTTACCTAATCTTTACCTAAAATTAACTTAATACTGTTAGGTTAATTCAACATTTCACAGCCTTTCTAAAGTAACCCAGTGGTATTTTCTGTGGCAGTCTCTCAGAGTAGGGCTTCATTCTGGTCCCTATGAGCTATATTTTATTCTGGCTAAAGGTTTGCTATCTAGACTACAATGAGTATTAAACTGAAGTTGCAAACTTAAGTACTGCCTGAGATGTTGTTTATAAGGAAGTGAATGAACTGGGGGAAAAAAGCATTTTAATCCACTTTTATGCAAAATTTAATCAGAGTTATGTGATAACTCATCAGTTACTAGATGCAACTTAAATCCTTTCATCAAAGTGGGATATTTTTCCATGAGAATTTCTCAAAACATTGCCTCAGTTCTCTTTTTGTTGATAAGGGGAAGGAGAGAGCCATATCAATCCATTTTTTTTCCAGTCCCTCTCCAATTTGAAAGCTGTGATTCCAAAGGCATGCATTGTTCTTGCTGCTTTCCCTAGGAGCTCACTCAGATTCTCATAAAAAGCTAGAAAAAGCAACCATAAGGAGGCACATCATAGGAGAGAAATACCAGCGTTGTGCAATCTTAAATGAAAGAGAAAATGCAACACTTGGCAAATTTTAAGAATTTCAGTTAAAATATTCTTTCAAGTTTCTATTCTTTCTAGTTTTGTTCCAGAGAAATGTCTTTCACTGTCCTGCTCCTAGAACAGGCTTAAAGAGAAGGTATCTGGTGCTTGGATATCTGTCCTTAATTTGAACCATGTCTAAGGATCTGCAACAAGTGAATTGCTATGCCATAAGCACAGAATTTGAAAGGCCATTGATAAGCAAGTGACTCCCTAGACAACATCACTGATTTAGGGGAGTTTGAAGGCTGCAGTACATCAAGAAATGACTTGATGTGAAAAAAACCTCCTTCACAGAGATAGGTTTCCTGAAGGGGAAAAGAGGCAGGAAGTGGACATAAAATGGCAAAGAGGATGCAGCAGTTATTGATGTCTGTCTATTCTCTGCTTGCAAAGCTAAGGAAGAGCAAGCTGGGTAAAACCACCAAAGCAGGTGTCTCCATCTCCTTTAATGTCTTCAAGACCAAGAGAAGTGAAGCCCCTTGCTGGGAAGTGCAGTATGTGAGTAATGGCAGTAGTAAAAGGGAGTAGTGAGACAGGATAGAAGAGGGAGCTAATGCTCCTTCTCAGACAGGATGCCAACTTCAGATTCAGTACCTGGGATGAAAATTCAAACATAGCCTTGAAAAGCTAATATAGCTCAACTTGCTAAACTCTGAAACAGAGAAACTGGGTTCTGCTGGTAGTGCAGTCACTGTCTACAGGTGAGAACAGAACCAGGGCAGTGACAGACTAATCATGCTGCTTTTTCACAGAAGTCTACTGCCCTCATCCAGGTTCTGGTAGGATGACCAGAATCATATAAAAAAAGGCCTAGGGTAATGGACTTATCTCAAAAATACTGTTATGTGTGTGTTTGTATGTGTTCAGCTGATGTGAGCAGCACTCCTCTGTTCTGGGGCACCACTGGCCTGGAACAACGTAGGTATTATGGGACTGAATTAAACAGTTTTGAGGTGGAGGCATGCAGAAAGACTGCTGGTTCCAATTTTCCATTCTTATGTACAGAGAACAAGTTTCTAACATCTGTGCCTCAGTTTCCCTTGTAAAAAAAAAAGAGCAGGTATCTGGGATTAGTGATTGCATACCTGAGCAGAAGAAAGTACATGAGGGACGATTAATGTATTAACAGCCTCCTGTGTACTACATCAGATTTCTGAAATCCTTTTAATCCATTCAAATGCTTGCTTGAGTACAGCCTAGTTAGGAATTAAAGCAAAAAGGAAAAAGAATACATTAAAGGCTGTGTTTTTTCTTCAGAACATTGCGCTCTTTAAAGCATGTGGATAATTAGCATGAACCAGCAGAGCTGGCCCAAGTAGGAGGTTTTCCATCCTGATGCACCATCTGCAAGAATGGTTAAAGGATAAATGCAGCCTACATTGTTCCAGCAAAAACTTCCAGTAGAGAGAATTAATAAAGGCTCCTCTTTATAGCCTAGTCAGGTACACACAAATACAGGCAAAGCATAATCTTGGGATGCCATGGAGGAAATCTCTATGGATTCATTCAACCTAAACTGAGAAAAGTACAAAATGTTTTTGACTGTTTCCAAGGGGGTTCTGAATGTCAATGGAAAGATACAGGGCTGCAAAGCTATTCTAGAGGCAGGAAAATTCATTGTTCCTCCAAACTTCACTCTTTGAGCAGGAACCAGTGTAGTTCTAATCATGGAAAGTGTAATTATGACAGTCAGGGTATAAATAGCATTCCCACAGGCCCTTTGGTTTGCTTTCCATTCCTAAAGCAATTGTTTCCTTTTTTAAAGTTTTTACACTTTCTTCAAAGGAAATTGATAACATTCAACATCATTTGCTGAAATATTCCCTTCATTTCAGTTATGAGTTTCCTCTGTAGACATATTTTGCACCACAGTTGCAGGCCCACTGAGGTCTCCAGTTTGCCCAGTATGTGTCAGCTACCCCAGAGAAGGCCTCAGCTGGGATGTAATTAATAGTTAATGCCATGCCTTTTTTTCTGGATGGGTTTGAAAACTGAAGTTTTAGGGGATGCCACCATAACACGGATTTCCTGCCTTCTGATGTGNTTGTCTGCCCAACCAGCATAATACCTCAGGGTTTTTATGACTCCCTGGAGATCTACATAGAAAGCTTGCAAGAACGGTTTGCCACTGTTCAGTGATTCCATAGTCTGCAGGACAAGAAAAAGTTAAGAGGTGTAAGTATAGTAATATTTTTGGATTATTGTACCTAAGTATTTAACATCTTAACAGCTCTTGAACCATGACAAAGATTTTAATGAAGACCGATCAGTTGCACCTTGGTGTGATTTTAACCCAGAAGGTTCAGAACAATTATCTAATCCCCTTTGTTACTTCTTTTTGCAAATGTGAACAAAAAGTATTTTCCTTGAAAAACCCAAACTGTTTTTTCTTCTGGAGTATTCTGGAATGGCTGTGATTTTAAGAACATATGTGTGTGTTTATGTGTGTTTGTCTGTCTGTCTGTCTTGTGGGTTTATGTGTGTATGCACATGCATGTACATGTGCCTTTGTGTACTTTGAACCTAATAGCCACTGTGTTTGGTCCAGATCTATAAATGCTGAATCGCTTTAATCAGGAGCCAAGATAAAAATGCCTGTCAAACTGGGTTCTGTTATGTTAATGATAACAGCTGAGAAGGGGCTCCTTGTAACCCTGTATTAATGATCTGAATCCATAAAGAGAAGAATGGACACATCCCTCTTTATATAATTGATGTGAATATAAAATTTTCTCTATATGGTTGCCAAGACTCCTGCTGAGGTCTGAGATATCTATACTGTACAGCCAGTTTATTTATTGCCATCAAATAAACAAACTTTCCTCTAGGGAAGCTCATAAATTAACAAGCTAATGTCTTTATTTTTTAGTTAATATTCCTATTTTTAAAAGTATCTTATAAGCTATCCTCTTAGGGGTTCCTAAGATCATTTAGCAAAAAAAATCCAATAAAATATCCTAAGATGTTGAGTAGCTTAACTCATTCTCAATAGCTGTCTAATAGAAATCATTAAGAATGGGTAAAGGACGCCCGTGTGTAACACACCAACCATCAAATGAGTTTCTATAGAGAAGAATGGAGGCCTAATTCTGCACTGACTTATATCCCCGAGAGCAATTAATGGCACTGCCTGCAGTGCAACTCAGTAAAGAACTTAACTCCAGAAATAAAAATTAAATGACAGGCAGAGTAAAGTTGATTTGCTGTGCACTTCCTTCTCCCCATGGCGATTTTACAGTAACCGCCGGCGGTAAGATGATTTAAGTGTTGACAAAGCTGGAATTAAGATGTTCACGGGCTTAGTTCAAAGCACTTGACATGCGGAAAACAACATTAACAATGCCAGCGTTCCGATGGCTTCATCCGAGAGCGAAACGGAGCCGCACCCGGGTTCGTGTCACCAGCTGAGCCTCCCTGAGCACCTCACCTGCCCTTCCCTGCCCTTCCCTGCCCTTCCCTTCCCTGCCCTGCCCTTCCCTGCCCTTCCCTTCCCTTCCCTTCCCTGTGATGTGCCTGCCTTCTTGCTTTAGCTAGGGGGTTTCAAATCATAAAGAACATTTTCAGGCTTAGTACATTGTACCTCAGGAAGCACAGTTCTGTCAGGCATTCCAGGGGTCTTGAAAGGCCTTTCCCAAACTGGTGGTCAGGCTGATTTCAAAGCAAGAGAAGCCCAGATGATTGGTACGTGCAGAAGTGCCAGGGGCTGAAAGGTGAACAATGCATAACTGTGTTCCATTTCCAGGAAGTACTTCCATAACTTAAGAGATGACATTAGGCAGATCTCCCAGTTTGTCTGTAGAACGCAACAGAAGAGCTGTTATTATTTATTCCATATATAAATATATGAATTGGTATCAGTCAGTTCTAAGGCATCTACCATGCTAACACTGAGGAAACAAGGTGAGCACAATCTAATCCAAACAAAGGGGGGAAATTCCCTGCCAAAGTAAATTGGTGTAAATCTAATGCCAGCATACTGGAGTTACATTTCTCATCAATTCACTGAGAGTGTTGCCATCACTTCAGTGGGCCCCAGGATCTCTTAGTGGCTGTGGCTGTTGTAATGGAAAGCCTGATGAAGACATGATTTCCTTATCATTCAAGTTTTCTCAGTAACAACCAGCATAACTCTAAAATCAAACCTTGGCTTTTATCACCATCTTCACAATTTCATGAGCATCCCTGACGTGTCTATGCAATGCCTGCCAGAGATACTGCAAATAGCTCTAAACAAGCACACATATTTCATTGTCATTGTGCAGTACCATAAAGGGATCCAAGTTCAAACCCTTGATAGCAGTAAAGCAGATACATGAACACTTGTTTGGAGCTATTTATTAGCCTGGCTACACTATCACATGCAGCTTAGTGCCTTCCTGACCATGTCTGATATCTCTGCACAGCACTGCAGTGTGCACTGTGGACTTTGTAGCTAAGGCTTGTGACAGTGCTACAAGCAGCATCATTAACCACAAGGCCCCTACAGCAAACCCTAAACACTTATATGTAAGAGAGAGAGAGAGAGTTGTATCATTTTCCAAGTTCTCCCCTGCATTCAAACCCCTGGGAAAGTCCCACACTCTGATACAATCAACCACCATGGGTTTGTATTGAGTTCTATTGTTGTTCTCCTTTCTCAGTCCTAGCCCATTTTTTTATCTCTCCTGAGATTGTGAGCTAGTGGAGGTGAGGAACATGGGTGTCACATGGGCAGCCAGGCTGTTACATACATACTGCTGGGAATAGTGTAGCTATGCTGTCCTTCCTTTCTCTCAAAGCAGGAAAACAATGAGGAATATCTACTCACCTGAGTACTTCTATGGGCCTCCCCAACTCCTCTTTTTTCTGTTGTTTTAGGGTAGACCTAGCATAACCTAATTTCATCAAAACCATCAACATCCAAGGCAACCAACCCAGGTATTTTAATAAGCCTTTGATGCTTTTAGGATATAGTCTTCTGACAGTCTGAGGCACCAGACTGTTTTACAGTGTACAAGGTGTGTCTGTTCCTCCTCTGACCAGGCAGGCCATAGCCAGGGCCAGTGCAGCGTGGGGCAGACACTGCAGAACTCAGTGTTTTGTCAGAGAATCTCACCCCATGAGACTCACAGTACATAGCAAACCCAGGTTTTCAAACTCAGTACCCACATACCCACAAGTGCATACCATCATTACTGAGCCTTTTAGAAAATGGTGTTAAAGAATATTAGCCTGATTTGCTTGATCAACTCTCAGAAAGCATATACTCGAAATCAAATTTGGCAAAGCCACTCAGGACTTGTCAGCATTAGCAGGAGGCCAAACTGGCACTTTCTCTCCAAAAGGCTGCACAGCCAAAGCTGGAAAGTGGTGAGCTTGCTCTTTTGAGGAGACAATCAACAAAAGGACCACCTTTAGAGAGTCAGGCTGCCCCACAGCTGCAGAGAGACGGAGAAGAGGGACAGGGACCTCCTGGCAGACCAGCAGCCCTGCTCCTTACACCAGCCCATGCCTGGGATCAATATTTACTTCTGGCTTTCTAGGAGGATTCCATGGAGGCTGCAGCACTGCTGACCAGCAGCTTTGGCAAAAAAAACCCAAAAAACAAAAACCAAAAACCAAAAAANAAAAAAAAAACCAGATGGAAAAAGCAGACCTTGCTGTGCTGGAGCACTACTGCTGAGCACTGCTCTTGCACTTCACAGAAAATCTGAGCTGTAACAAAATCCTGCCAGAGGGCAGCAAATCCCTACAATTGCTCGTTTTTCACACTGATTCTAAACTGCAGCAAGTTTCCCCCCTGAGACCTGTACAACCATCCTGCCCCTGTGCTTCCACGTTTGCACAGACTGGTCCAGGGAGGTGTCAGTGCCGGTGCTGAGCACATCCTCAAGTGATTTACATCTGATTCTAGAAAGCACTTCCCACGCAGGACCCCTGTCACTTGGCACAAGCACCGGCAGATGCCCTAGGCCACCGTGTGGCACCACACCAAAACCCGGGGGTCACCGAGGCTGCTCTTCCTGGGATCTGCCTGCCACTGTGGGTGCACACATTTTCCCTCAGGCAGGACTGGGGTGCAAATAGCCCTAGGATTTACTTCATGCTGCTCCAAAGTCCTCTGAGCTGGCACATGGCAAAGTGTCAGCAAACTGAAGAAAATAAAAATAAAAATCAGCAGCAGCAGCAGCAACAACAACATAACAACCACAATAATATTATTATAAGCTACTGAAGACTGCAAGGGAGTACCAGACCACCTTGCTCCATGAGAGAAACTTTTCCTGGGGAACTTAGCACAGAAAGATATTTGCAGGACCTCTATTGTAAAGGAGGAAACAATTGTTCCTTTTTACTCAGTGTGATGGCAAATCATTGACTTCTGAATTCTGATTTTATTCCATTTGATGCATTTAGCCACAATACAAATAGATGCTCCATCTGAGAACAGTCTCTGAAGTGACTAGCTTGCAACATGCAGAAGGGATGTGCCCAAGCTCTGCTCAATATTTTTCCCTAGAGTTTTAAAATTTGTTTTCAGTTGTGCAGGTTTGCTCAAAAATTATCCTGCTCTATTTGCTTAGTATTTCTTTCACTTGTATGTATCAGAGTTGACAAAACCCAGAATACTCTTTCTGCTAACTAGATTTTCCTTTGGCAAGGGGAACACAGAGGCAGCCCATATTGGTGTCCAGCTGACAGTGAAAATGCAGAGTGGACAGCAATTTCCAATGCAGAGAATGTAGAAACTGTGTATCATTATTAGGCACAAACTGCTCTAGCTAAGACTGAGCAAAATCAGCTTTAAAAAGGGAGTTCTGAAAGGACAACACGTAGTGAGAAGTACTTGAACCAGAACAAAAGATACTGGAACCAGAACAAAAGATACTGCTGAAAAAAATTGCTGGTGAAATGATAAGAAAATGACTAAGCATTCATGAGCTGATATAAACCCTGTATCTCTCCCCCCCACCCCCAGTGAATTTAGAACACAGGAATGCATTTTCAAGCTTTATCATCTATCTTGTAACAAAAAACCTACTGCAATGATGTTGCACTATTCATATCAAGGGATTAGAAAAATTACAAATTATGAATAAAGACAATGATATTTTCTCCTTTCTATAACAATATGGCATTGACAGGACACAATTTTGATGAGCTTAAAGGTAGTTTCAACAGCAAGCCAGTTGCCAAATACTCTTATCAAAGACAGGAATGTT
This sequence comes from Horornis vulcanius, assembly GCA_013401035.1. Lineage (NCBI taxonomy): Eukaryota > Metazoa > Chordata > Aves > Passeriformes > Scotocercidae > Horornis > Horornis vulcanius. The sequence continues at coordinate 7,825 of VZUA01078441.1, read as the reverse complement.
TTTTGAAAGAAGAATTTTCACACCCACAGAGATCCAATAAAATCCCTGGATTTTACAAAATAATCCTTTTGTTGACTTTTTATCAGCAAAGCTGAAGTTGATACACTCAGAAGAATGATGATGGAATGAGGTTTTTTTCCAGTGGAAGTCACACTTTCAGCAGTGAATCTTGCTGTCTGTGCTGGACCCAGATTTGGTGGCAATGTGCTTGGGGGCTGGTGACAAAGTAAATGACCTCGAGAGCCACAGAGCTGGCAGCAGCCTCAGGGCAGGGGTTATGGCAGGATGCATTGCTGCTGTCCCTCTACGTTTCTTCATATGGATGGAGGTTTATTAGATCAAGGCAACCTTTAGTGATTTGCCTCACTGAGATTCTGCAGAGTACCTCTGTTATGTTAGTAAATGCAGGGGATGGAATGTACAGCATAACAGATAATAAAAATGGAGAAAATAATAATGGGTGATGGATAATAAAAATGGACTTCATCTCACAATTATCTGCCTGACCCAGTAACACTGCTGGCTGATTATAGCCGAGATTCAAACTCTTTTAGTACATTCCTTCACTGATCCTGATGAAGGTGCTAGAAAAACTGAGCAGCATTAACTGCTGAGGGACATTTCAAAATTAGGGCAGGGCCTAATTACACCTGACAGTGGTCCAGCCTGGGAGACTAGACTCGTGCTTAGTCCTTAGCAAAAGGCAGATATTTTGATGGATTGATTTAATGGCCCCCTGAAACATCCATAGAAGCAGTCCTAATGCTTAGGTTGTGCTTTGCTCATGCCCTGACTGGGTCATTTATTGGCATACACTGAAATAATCACAAAGCCTCTTTGGCCCATTCCCAGCCTTGCAAGCTTCTCAGTGGTCAATAACACAATTTTCCACCTGTTTTAAGCCTAAAGGTTTTCCAGAACCTGCCTTTTCCAAAGATGGTAGCCTTTACACTAGGAGCTGTATTTTGCATGCTTACACTATATAGAGGCAGCACAGTGGCCTGAGTTCTAAAACAGCCTGAGTGAGCTGCATTGCTACTCAATTGTCTTCAGGGGGTAGAGCATATTAAAAATTATGTGGATTACAGCATGTGCACAGCAAGAAGTATCACATTCTTTTAGGGTATATCAGCCTCAAGACATAAAAACTGTGTTCAGAAGTTGGCTTCAGCTGGCTGCCAGGATGCCCAGGTTTCCTGCCCCACTGCTCACTTACCTGTTGTTCAAAATACCCACACTGCAAAGAGCAGGAGCTGGGGATGTGCTTAGAGGAGCACAGTCCAGCAGAGTCAGCCACCTGACTGCAGGGTGCGTCAGAAAAAATGTAGGAGCCCATTTAAAAGCATCAGAACTGCTTGGGCTTTCCCTCTGCCTCTTTCAATGCTTATAGCATTTTAAATTGTGCTCAGTTGGTTCTTTTGAGGAGCAGCTTTCCTATGTGCTCACTCTGCTGATGCAATTGCAATCTTAGCTGAAAACTAAAGCAGTGATGCTAATGTTCCGAGCATGTTCTTCTGATAGAAATTGAACAGGAGGCTCTAGCCCTGTGCAAGAGAAAGGAGCTGACCCTCCTCCCACCACCCTTCCTGGGGTCCAGAGGAGTTACTGTGTATTTGAAGCAGGGTAAGATTGGCCTCTAAAGTGAGCAGAACAAGCACCCACACACACGGTGGAGTGATTACAGCTTGCACCCGGCACCAGCAGATATGGGTGACATTCCTCTCTTACTCCTATGGAATAGATCTAACACAATAACAACAACAAAAAAAGGTTGATTTTTTTTCATCTCCACCAGCTGAGCATTAGAGTAGAGCTAAATGTTAGTGTTGCAGAAAATACAACAATTCAGTGTTGTCAGTCTGAGGGATTATTGCAATTATTTTGAGCTGGGAGTCGTGTAAACCTCAGTAAGCCTCATGTATGGATGGAGACTCTGAACAAACCTAATGAGCCTCTCTCAGTGGCCCTGCCCTGTACTGCCTTTCCCTCTAGCTCTTGTCAGCTGTCACAGGGCTGCTGCCTCACTGTAAGGAGCACAGAGGGGATATTTTGAGGCACTGCTGCTGACCCTCCTTACAGCAGCTGCTGGGTGCTTGGAACCAATGGATTAATGCCAGTCTAAAAGAAAAATTCCAAGGGTGAACAAAGCAGACATGAATATTTCATGCCTGCTTTTCAGCTACTCCAAGCCTAGGATGATAAACCATCTTACAGAAGATGAGGTTGTGCCCCTGTAAGAGTGGAGAAATCAACACAAAATTAAAATAGGAGATTGTTTTCTGGTGAGGTTAATGTGAAAAGTAAGGTAGCTCTACCATTCAAATTAGCAGCTTTAGGGAAATCAGGTTGGCCTATTATTGGTTTTGAATCCAAGTGTGCTCAGACCTGAGAATTGCCGCTGAGATACGAATGCAACCTTCAGCAGTGGGAAAAACTAAATGCTTTTAGTTCTACCATGCAAACTCAGCATTGGAAGGAGCAAGACAAGAAATACTCTTATTAATCTGCTGTCTAATTGACTAAGAAGGTTATTACTACCACAAAAACAAAGATCATTTTTCCAAAAATTGCCCACAAGTATCAGACTTCTTGACTGTCTGAGGAAAAAAAAGCAGGACTGATACATCAGGCTACATTGGAGAGAGCCTTAAATTAAAGAAGGAAAGTTCTTGCTGTAATGGGAAAATGACAAAGGAACTCTGACTTTCTCTGAGAAAACAGGCTGCCAGTGTGTGAAAATACCACCCTAGTCAAAAAATAAATAACATTTTTGGAGAGGCCACACTTAATGTTGAAATAGAAGCAGCCACATAAGTGAAGTTTAAAATACTGCTGTTAGAAATTATAGAATTTATGCTTCTTTTTAGCTTTTTAGATGCTGTTAGCTTCCTGTGTAACAGGGGTTACATGACAGACACAATCCACACAGCAGTGCAGGCCATACAGGCCGGGCTATAAGGTCATGCAGCTGCTCCAAGCTTGCTCATGCCAGGCAGAAAAACAGTCTCACACCCCTCAGAACTGTTCTAGTGCATCTGAGTCCGGCTCACAGACACCTGCATTACAGCATGAACATACATGCTCTCATTTACATGTGCATATAGATATACATGGATACCAACACACATTCACATATGCCCTTGTTTCCTTATTGCAGCTTAAACAAGCTCTTCCTTCAATCAGAAGAATGCCACCCTGGAATTACTCTGTTGACATTCAAGTCTGATATGTTGGAACTGTTAAAGGCAGCAAAGTTAACTCTCAAAATCAAACTGAATTTGGGAAGCCACCAAAGGAGAATTCCCTTGGCCCCATTAGGAAAGGGGAGAATGGCACCTCAAGCTGCTCCTCAGTGCCTCGTGCTGTGGTGTGTGGGAGGCACACAGTGCCACGGCTGAGTGGGAGCAACTCAGAGGTTTAAAATTCTTTAAGCAATATGCAACAGAATTGGTTTTCCTTAGGCTTTTAGAAGGATGGAACTTTTGTATCTGAGAAGCTGCGCTGCTCCCCGTCAGTATGGTTCTGCAAAGTGTACAGAACTAGAATTTCCAACTTGCTTTTAGAGTAACCTGTGTTTGCAAACACTCCCACCCTCTGAGTCTGGCACAGACTGACAGGAAATTATTTTTCCTGAAAGGTAAAAAAAAGAGAAGTTGTTGTTGCCACAGCATCTTAAGCATATCCATGTTTCTTTGGCAAAAATACTTTCATATGTATCCTTATTGTGCACAATGTGCAAATTTAATTCATTATCTACAACAAACAGTTTCAGTGCAAGACTGATATTTTTAATTTCAGCAGCATTTTTTAAAGCTTAGCAAAGAGTTTTAAAAGATCTGTATACAAGAATATATTTATATGCAATATTACAAATGCAAACTGGTCTGAAATTTTATTCTGTTGGTTTCTTTGGTAAGAGCTGTTATCTCCTTTCCAAACCATCCAATCATTCCCATTTTTACAAAGCCACTGGCCCTAGCCAAGAACGCTGCATTTGGAAAAAGCCGATAAAACACAAAAAGCCACATGATTATGTTCAGCCAGGAGGCCTTTCTCATCTTTTTTTCAACCTTGAGACTCAGGGGCGAAAGGGCACTTCAGAAAACAGGTTAAATATCCACATTGCTGAGTTGGGCCACGCCAGGACAGTTTTACTTATCCTGACTTTGGCATCTTGGCTCTGGGCCGGTCACTGCAAGGAGCCCTCAGTGTTGGGGGAGTCCAGCAGGTGCCCTGGCGTGGCAGCATCCCCCTCCTTGGATGGATGTGCTGCCCATGGAGGCAGGGAGGAGCACAGAGCCTGCCAGGCACTGCCCTTCCCCTGCCACACAGACCCAGGCACAGACCCAACTGCATGCCAAGGCTGCTTACTCACAATTCATTGTCTTGGGTGGCAATACTCAGCTTATGGCTTTGTTACCACTTCCTCATGGGCTTTGTCCGCTTCCTTAGCGCTGCCTCAACTCATTATGGGCACATCATGGGCAGATGTGAGTCAGACAGAGGAATCAAAGAGACTTTCAGAAAAAAAAAGCATGGTGGGAAAGCACCTGTATTTAAACAAGGGAACCTTTCACCTGCTGGGTTTCCCAGTCCAGCTCAGGTCAAGGGCCCCTGAGCAGCTGTGCCAGCAGAAGCAGGGAGCAGCACACCTGGATGGATGGATGGATGGATGGATGGATGGATGGATGGATGGATGGATGGATGGATGGATGGATGGGAGTGAGAGGAAAGGTCAGGAGTGGAAGGAAGATGCCAGTGACACCTAAAGCTGGTCAAGTTGGAACCACAATCCCCCACATTTACCAGCCAGACTGAAGTGGAACAAAATGAGTCCCAGGCTTTTTATATTTTAAGACTTGCTCAAAATAAAATTTTAGTAAGTGCGAGGCCCAACTGTGGTGAGAGAGCAATAGGAACTGAGCATAGTATTTCCCCAAATTTCCAAATTTTTGAGTGCTTAATCAGAAAACTTGCTAAAAGCTGAGAGCCTGTCAGCATGTTGGTATTGCTGGATCGTGTCTCTCCAAACACTGAACCGTACAAGCAGTATTAAGTGAACCATTAGTTCATAATTGGATTTTAAGAGTAGTATTAATTTAGGAGTAACTGAAGGAAAAAAAATTGCTTGTTAGCAAGGCTTTGACTCTATGTCATGTTTCTCCATGTGGTGCACGCTCTGTGGTCCTGCCCAGCATCAGTTTCCAGCCAACCTGGCATGATCCCACCCTGGATTCTCCCTGGTAAAGGGCGCTAAAGCAGCACCATGTAGGGACCCTTTCCCAGAAGGTGACCCACTTGTGGAGCTGAGGAATCAAACACATCTTAACTTTGGTCCTGGCTGGTGGAGCTGCTGGTCCCACATGGGGACACTCAGGACATGAGAATGAGACAACTTACATTCCTGTTTGCAACTTCTGCCTGTCCTCAGTCAGCAGCAGAGCTACCTCCAACTCCACCTCTTCCAGGGACATTGTCATATGGTAAATGTTGTTTTCTTCACAAAAGAAAGGGCTCTAACGTGGTGAAATAGAAAAGAAATTGTAAAATTGCATCCATTTAGAGAATTGATTCCTTTAATAATTCTTAAGAAGTCTAGACCAAATTCTGATTTTGCCCTTCTACCTAAGACAACCTCGTGATGCAGATGCAGAGCTCGCAGCTCTTCCCAGAAAAGTGACCCTAATTCAAAAGCCTTTGTGTGCAGATGGGTGCACCGGCACAGACATCACCCACTCCTCTGGGTGAAAGTGTGCCCTAAGCTACAGAAGGACAAACTCAGACCTGACATAAACTGACAGAGCTTTATGTACTTGTACGGCTCTCTAGCAGCATTTCCTCACGCATGAGCCACACCACAGACCGATCAGGAACGCGGACACTTCACCCACAGCATTTGTTTGCATAAAGTTCCCACAGATTGCCAGAACTTTAGCTGATGAAGACCTTATGTCAGTTCAATTGAATTGGTGCTACCCAAATAAATCATCTATTTAAGTCTCAACATCATTTATTCTGATAAGCATCCAGAGATAATGAAAATGCATGATGAGGTGACACAGAACATTTTCTAAAGTTTAACAAAATCTGAACCGAATAAATAAGCTAAAGCAGAATATATCTATCGATAGATATAGCTATAAATATTTTATAAGTTAAACTCAATAACTTCAACTTAAAGGCTTAGCTCTTCATAGCTCTCAGTTTTTCTAAGCTTCAATTTTAATCCTTCCTCCCCCCACCAAAAGAAGGAAGTTTTTTACCTTTGCTTTTGCTGTCATCCATTGCTGCTACACATGAGCAAGCAAGAGGTCAGCGGGAAAGCTCTCCCAGAGCTTCCCAGCACATGACACGGCGGTGACTCACCACAGGCCCCAGTCACTGAGCCTCTGAACCCTGGGCAATTCCAGGGTCCAGCTTTAAAGAGAGCCTCAACCTCCCCTGCCGGTGTGGAAGGAGCCGCTCTGTGCTTCAGGGGGCTCTGAGCATCCCCTTCCACACCAGCTCCCACTCTGGGCTTTGCTATGGGGGGGTTACCGGGAAGAAAGGGCCAGGAATAGGGAGACTGCAGAGAATAGAGCGGATTGCAATGCACCGAGACACGAGACACGAGACACGGGAGTGGCCTCACGTCAGTCCTCACGTTAGGCCTCACTTAAGTGCCCATTTAAGTCCCCACTTAAGCCTGACTTTACGTTGGATTTAGACAGGACTTTAGGCCTGACTTAAGTCCCCACTTAAGTTCCGCACTTAAGCCTGGATTTAGGCTGATTTTAGGCCTGACTTAAGGCCTACATTTAGACAGGACTTAAGTCCTCACTTAAGTCCCCACTTAAGTTCCCACTTAAGTCCTCACTTAAGTCCCCACTTAAGTGTCCACTTAAGTCCTCACTTAAGTTCCCACTTAAGTCCTCACTCAAGTCCCCAGTTAAGCCAGACTTTAGGCTGGACTTTAGGTGTGACTTAAATCCCCACTTAAGCCTGACTTTAGGCCCCCACTTAAGTCCACATTTAAGTCCTCACTTAATCCTGACTTTAGGCCTGACTTTAGGCCTAACTTAAGTCCCCATTTAAGTCCTCACTTAAGCCTGACTTTAGGCCGGACTTTAGGCCTGACTTAAGTCCCCACTTAAGTTCCGCACTTAAGCCTGGATTTAGGCTAGATTTAGGCAGGACTTTAGATTTGACTTAAGTTCCCCACTTAAGCCTGATTTTAGGCCTGACTTAAGGCCTA
>VZUA01078426.1:0-10943 GCA_013401035.1 Horornis vulcanius | reverse complement strand
CCGGCTGAGGGGCCGCGCGGCCGCCGCTGCCTTACATGGCCCGCTGGTGCGGCCGCGCTCCCGCCGGCCCCGTTTCCCCCGTTATCCCCGTTTCCCCTGTTATCCCTGTTTGCCCCGCCGCCCGGAGCGCGGCGGCAGGTGCGTGGCAGCAGGTGGAGGCTCGCCCTGGTCGCGCATCCTGTGCCTCCCCCTGCCGACGCACCAAGGGGTACCAATGTCCTCTGTGTCCTGCCGCGCTCTGGCAGGTTTGGGTCTGGATGGCCGCTCGGCTGTACTTGAAGCTGGGATCGTCGAAATGAAAAAGCATGTGGAAGGCTGGGCTGCGTAATGCAGCGGGTATTCAGTGAAAGCCTCACCTTCCCTTAGCTTGCCTCTCGCCCGGGAGCAGCCTGAGGCCGGCGCAGTGGAGGGGCGTCGTACTCACAAACCTATCCCATCCAAAATCCTAGAGCACAGACACAGTCCAGGAGTCAGTAGGAATCTAGCCAGCGTTGTGCACCCTCATTTGTGAATTTATAACCAGAGTCCAATGACCCCGCAAAGCTTGGTGGTCTGTAACTTCATTGCTGCTGTGCTGGAATGAAGTTAAAACAACCTACCTGCAGTCGGGAGGGAGGAGAGAAAAATGCTAATGTGCAATGGATTCTCAATTTTTCAAATGCAGGGGATATATATGGCCAATTTTTAAATTGGTTATGTCCTTATACTTGCCCAGGATACACAATAGTTTGCAAACTAATATAAAATTAGCTTATAGACTCTGATTTCAGTAATTTAAGGCAGTTATTGAAATTATCCAGGATGCCATAAAGGTACTTTAAAGGACCCTTCATGATAGGGTTGAGTTTGGCTGTAGTATAAGTGAAGGTGTTGTGGCAGTGTAGGGCAAATGAAGTTGTGATCTCTCGTAAGAGCAAAATCAGCGTCATCTGCCAACACCTCCAAGTCCTTCTCCCCAGGCCTGCTCAAAGTCCCTTCATCCCCCAGCCTATATTGGTACTCAGTAGTGAAAGTAAATGTGTTCTTGGTAGGCAAAGACATACAAACTCCTTTCTGCAATACATATGTGCATATGCGCATGGACTGCTACACAGATCAATACAGCCAGAAACACTCAGCACTCACACAAGCATGAACAGCACCTATTACCTTATCTTGTTGCCCTTTGGCTAATCAGGATGAAAGTGTATTATTAGGATATATATGCAAATGTGTAATGTGGATTCCTCTAAGTTTAGATACTCAGTCTATCCCTGAATCCACAATGTGCCCTACTGCTATATCCTGGACATATGAGCTCCTAAGGCTTGCAATCCCACTGTAGTTGCTTTTCACTCATCACCCACAGACACTTACCATGATCTGCTGGAAGCCCAGCAGCACCCGGGTCTCCGATCTTCTCAGCTGCTGTACCCTCACAAATGAAGCCCTCTGCAAGGGCTGGTACAGACCTCCTCAATCACGTGCACCAGGGTTCTCTCAGTAGCTGGGCTTAGGCACACAGTCCATCCAGTAATTTGCTGTGGATCCCAGGTCACCCAGTTACTGGCATCTGGACACACTATTCTCCAGATCCCAGTCCAGTCCCACTCCAGCTGCTGGTACAGATTTCCTTGCACACAGCAGCATATAAACATGCACGCTGTTATTCTCTCCTGAGCAAACACCACCCAATGTCATAGACAGGCCCTCCTTCCAGCCTGGATCTCTGTTGTCCCCAGCTTCCTTCCACACAGGTACACACACACACACAGAGACACATGCAGTCTCTCAGCTGACCTTCAGATTTTACATTCTCTCCACCAGCTGGCATAGACTTCTTGGTCTCTTTGGAAGTCACCTTCTCCAATTGTCTTACTACCAGTCATACTTCCTTCCCATGCCTCTTAATCTCCTCTCTGCCTAGTTTGGCTTGATATTTGCACTCTCACTTGGTTCTTGTGGTTGCTTGCACCACAGACACGTATAACCCCTGATCTGCAGTGCAGCTGTTGGTGCTTGCTTTTACTCCAGCCTCTTCAATTGATGACTCTGCTGATTTGCAAGCCCTATAATCCCTTATCCGCTTTCAGTTGCTGAGTCTTAGATATCAATACAATCACATCCACACAGAATAGAGTCCACTCATTTAGGAAAATAGTTAGAAATGGAATTTAGGAAGAAGGCAGGACAGCAGGAGACCATTGGGTGTGGGTCATGGCCAGACAAGCATACCGCCCAGCAACCTATTTACAAATGGGCAACTGCTTTTGTCCTCCTAGCCCTCTGTGACCCAGTTTCTCCCAGCCAAGATAAGCCCTCCCTCTGCCTTTAGTTTTGTCCCCTACACCAGCCAAAAAATGTCTTGTACAATCCTAAGATTCCCTGAATGTCAGGGGAGGTTCAGACTTGTAATGTGGAACCATTTCTTTACCAAGAGGATGGTCATACCATCAGGTCTTCTGTAGATGTTGCTGATGCCCCATGCCTATCAGTCTGTGAGGCATTTGGAAAATGTCCTTAAAAACAAGCTTTAACTTTGAATCAGCCCTGTCACAATCAGGCAGTTGAACCTGATGAACATTCTAGTCTAGTCTAGTCTAGTCTAGTCTAGTCTATTCCCCTGCCTCCCAAACTGTGTGTTATACCCTCTAGATAGTGTTGCCTTTTGCCTAACCTGGAAATTAAACTCGAGATAATTTTAGTAAGGAAGTAATATAATAACAGATCTTTATTTAAAAACCTTCAGGAGCAGTTATGGAAAGATGTCCATGAAAGCCCATCCCCCTCCCTAGGGATGAGTACATTTTTATAGGTTTTAGGAAATTAGCATAACTGACAAAAGCACCAATTAGGAGGACAAGTGCTGATGCAATTCCCCCCCAGGTCAAGCCGCTTCTCTGGAGCCCTCTCTTCGGCACTAGTTGTATTTTGTCCATGAAATGTATCTGGAGTTGTTCTCAGCCTTGGTTCCCTGGAAGAACTGAGAGAGCATGGAGACTTGTAGCCCCCAGGGTTTGGAGTTCTGGAATTTTTGTTGTCTTTCTGCTTAGGGAAAGGTCATGGAAAATTACTGGGAAAACTAGCAACTAATACAGTAGGTGACAGAGTTACAAATATATGTGTGAAGAATACAGAGAACGTATAAAAGAAAAAAAAAGGCAAAACCCAAACAGCATTAATAGTAACCCTGACTTCAACCCCTAAGTTTGTCTGGAGAACCTTTTCAAACTCATCTGGTGTGTTTCAAACCTGGATGATGACCATCAGTTCTCTTTTGTGACACTGCTGAGGCTGGGACAGGGAATATTTTTTTGGAGTTCCCCATAAAGATGAAGATTCCCCTTCTTGATATTGTTCTTCTGTGCCAAATTTAGCGTGTGGAGATGAGCTTTTTATCAAAGAACCTAACAACATTTCTGATCACACTTTGAACACTCTCTATTCTCAGATGGAGAGGGTTTTAGGGATTTAATTTAGCAATTTATTTGAATTGAATTTAGTAATTTAGTTCCTAGTCCTGAAGTCATACTGTTGAAAATGTGACACCATGAAGTTTTGGCAAAGACAAATGAGTCAGAAAAATTAATCAGTGATACCTCAGGGCATATATGTGCTGCCAACCTAATCCACATCGGCCTCCTTCCCACCCTTCAGTTCACAGTCTATCAGGTACCTCCCTCTCAAGTGGCCAGGATAGGTATGAGACAAAATGTTGGCTTCATTCTTTCAGCTGGTGTTTGTTGTTCAAGATGCTTATCTTTTACATCTCCCAAACTAATTTTTAGAAAATTCTAATATAAAATCACAAAAATCTATTTTTGGATTATCTGTATTTGGGTTACATGACAAGGTTTTGGTAGCTAGCAGGCTACGCGGGTGGCTTCCATGAGAAGATACCAGAAGCTACCACCGTGTCAGGAAGAGTCAGCTCCAGCTGACAGACAGTCTGACAGACCTGCTGCTGGCCAAAGCTGAGCCTGGTGGCAGCACACAGTGACAGTGTATTTAACAAGGGGGAAAATGCTGCACAACAGCAGCCAATGGGTGAGGGAATGGAACAGATAACTATTCAGACCCCAAGGTCTGCAGGGGAAGAAGGAGCAGGAGGAGGTTCTCCAGACACTGGAGGAGAGATTTCCCTGCAGCCTATGGTGCAGCCCATGCTGGGGCAGCTGTGGCCCTACAGCCTATGGAGTCCTGTAGCCTGTGGAGGATCCTATGTTCAAGCAGGTGGATGCTCCCTGAAGGAACCTGTGAAACAAAGAAGAAAAAGTCATCCTTGAGCTCGCCTCTAACAGCACCTGTGACTCCATGGAGAGGAGTCCATGATGAAGCAGGTTTTCTGGCAGGACCTGTGTGCCCATCTGGGAACCCACACTGGAGCAGTCTGTTCCCGAAGAACTGTGTCCTGTGGAAAAGACCCACACTGGAGCAGTTCATTAAGAACTGCGGCCCATGGGAAGGACCTGTATAATTTTTTGAAAGACTGTCTCCCATGGGAAGCACCCCATGCTAGGGGAAGAGCATGAGGAGGAAGAGACAAAGCATGATGAACTGACATGAATCCCTATTCCCCATACCCCTGCACTGTTCAGGAGGAGGAAATAAAGAAGTCAAGAGTGAAGTTGAGCCCTAGAAGGAAAGAACAGTGGAAGGAATGTGCTTTAAGATTTGTTTTGATTTCATGTTAGCCTACTTTTGATTTGCAATAAATTAAATTAATTTCCCCACACTTTCTGTTTTGCCCATGACAGTTATTACTGAGTCATATCCTTGCCCTTATTTTGACCCATGAGCCTTCTGTCACATTTCCTGTTGAGGAAGGGAAGTGATGATGGGATTGGTGGGCACCTTGCAGGCTATCCAAGGTCAACCTAACATATTATCACTATCTTAATAAAGTAGTGTAACTTCAGATTCATCTTAATCTTGTATGGAAATTACCTTCTTCCATATTTTAAAGCAAAATTGGAAGTTCTTCTTTGTCTGCATTCATTTGAATTTTTAGCTCAAGAATGCTGTCATTGGGTCCTATATGTGCCTTGGACATTTTTTAGAAAATGAAATAATGTGAATGCCAACACGTATGTTGTAGATTTCTACACCACTCGGTACACTTACATTACATAATACAATTACACTGTTATGAAAAATTCCTGAGAGCTCCCAGAAGCCCTCTCTCATCCTTGCACAAAGAGTGATTTTTCTCAGTCCAGAGAAGAATCTATTCAGCTGTACACTGATGAGACAGTAGTGCTCTGCCACAGATCAGGGCCTCGCAGAAAATCCAGAGAGTAGTCCAACCCTTGATTATCTTGGTCTCCTCAGGAAGTCTATTCTCTCCAAGAGAAAAGACCCTTGACCACAACCTGGAGATCTCACTATCTTGTCCTAAGATTAGCTGCATTTCCCCAGGAGGTTAGTACAGCTGTGTTTGTTGGCTGTTGCTGTGGATGAAGGATACCATCTTTTCTTCTCGGCTCAGGCAAGTTGTGTGGGTTCCCATGCGACCTGACCTGATGATTTTTCAGTGTGGCCTAGTGTTTTAAATTCTCCTTTGCTCTTCTAAACAGACTAAATGACTGATAGAATGACATTGTCTCTGACATGCTCTAGTTAAATACTCCCAAGCTACTGCAGCAGGAATACATGTCCTTAGAACCCAGGAATGGGGCAGAGTGCAGGCACTGCTTATAACGTGGGTCCCACTGGGACTTTCAGAGTACAAAATTCCTACAAGCTGCAGTTTAAGGATGAACTTTCTTGCCTCTGGTCTGATGGCAACAGACATCTTTGTACAGAGAGTAGAAAACTTGCTCTACATTTTCCCATTCCAGAGCCACACAGAGTAAGAGTGAGAGCTATACAGAGTAAGAAAAGCACAACCAGATTTCATATTGAATTCAAGAATATTACTGATTTTAATTAACACTGCAAGAAGAACACAAATCTATTAAAAATAAAGCTGTACATATTTCCCTACTTCATTCTCTCCATCAACTAACATGCCACTTCTGTTTAAAGACAAAGTGTTCTGGGAGGGATGCAGATCTCTTTCCTGCATTTGACACAGCTTCTTTTCAAGGTTCTATACTTGCTGCCCATTTCTGTTATTTCTATATCTATCCTCATATGAATTCTGTTCAAAGGTTTTGTTATTTTAATTTTTTTTTGTTATTTCTTCCTTCCTTGCCTGGTTCTCCACAAGACATAGAATTCCTTCCTGCTTAGACAGCTCCTTTGCTAATACATTAAACGAGTTCCACCAGAGTTGAAAAACTTTGTGGCCAACATTAGTTCCCAGATTGAGAGACATGAGATGTAATACTGGCAAAATGGTAGATTACATAAATCTTATGTTACTCAGTGAATCAGAGGACATGTCCTGTCGTGAGCCAGAATTAGTAAAGAGTAAATAAAAGGATTTCTTGAGCCATCAGGGCCTGGGTAGGGAAATGTATCACCAAGATCACATAATTAATATACAAGGTCACTTTAGTTCGCTTGTAAATTTCAAATATGATAAGTTTTAATCAGAAATTTGTGTGAAGCAAAGACCATTAATTAGATTGAAACTTCCATCAAAATTATAGAATAATTCTTAAATGCTTACCAGTCACTTCATTTTGAAAAATAGAGGTTGTTCAGTTTTGTCCTTGTTTTAACCACTTCTTGGAATAGTTACAGAAACTAAAAATCCTTCAAGCCTACTCCATCTTGTAAAAATTATGTGCAGCTTTCCAAGTTATACCAATAGTCATAAATATTGTCATTTGTATATCTAAGTGCAACATACATATTGTCAATATGTCCTACTATGTTACACACAGTAGATTTTCTGTACAGCTACATACACATACAGCTATATGTGTATAGTCATAGTCACTTTACAGGAGGGCAAAAAGAGCTACCTTCCAGATACCCACTAGCAGTACAAACGTATTTCTAAATATATGAAATTTTAAGGAATTGCATGAACAGTGTGGCAGAAGTTCAAATTGGCAGCCAAGCATAAAGAGCCATTCTCATCCACAGAAAGTTTGACTTAAGACTTTCTGTATTTTGCTATATGCAGCCCTGTAACTTTGTATAGAAGCTAATTTGATTATATTTAAGGAATCAGGACTGCTCATCACTTTTACTGAAATATGAATTATTGATAAAACCATGCAGATTTGAAAGCCAGACTGCAGGAGATGTGCACATGTATTAATGAAATAATTTGACTACTCTAACAGTACAGAGCATAATCCTGCAAATGAATGACCATGATAAATTTTTCATTGCCATGCCTTGTTACCCTGCTTTTCAGCCTTCAAAATTTGAGTCAGAATTTTCTCACGCACTTTCACATAAACAAAACAACATTTTTTCATAGACATCTATATTGTTTACATTCTTTTCTGTAGGAGGGACAATTGATGAACACTTTCTCAGACCAGTGGAAGTGAAGAGGTTGAACCTCAGTCTTCCAATGTGGTCTCTTCTCTAGAAATCTATATAAGCTGAAAGAAAAAATTAAAACTTCCTCTTTTCCCGCTTCGACTCTGTTGTGGTCACTGCATCTCCCTTGTGATGGTAGTGCGCCAATGCCTTCCATCAAAAATTGTAATGAAAAGTTAAGTTTCAACCAGAGCTTTAAACTCTAAAGTTTAAAGACTCACTCAGTCTTTTCTGTTGCACATAAACCATTTTTGGGAGAATTCATCACATGATCTTTCTCTCAGATGGAATGCTGTTCCAACTTCTATTACATTCTCTTCCCCAATGCCCTTCCAAAAAGTGAAAACTAACAAAAAGTAGGACAATGTGGAACAGCTGTAGGAAAGGATAAACTTTGCAGCACATCCAATGCTTTGTATCATGGTTTAAGAAAGATGGATTCCAGTAGTGTATTTTGTACAGGCTTTCCATGGAAACGCTATCAACATTCTCAGTTTCCTTCTGCCCCTGTTTTTCTCACATAAATTGGGGATAGTCTATTTTGCAGTAAGGAATCTGAGCAACATAGACTATTGTAGCACAAAATCATTGCTTAAAAGGAAAAAAGTCTTATTAGACAAGCACTCAGTGGTGTAAAGCCAGGTCCTTCATCCACTGAATATCTTAACTCTATGTGAAGTGACTCTGTAGTTAAAGCCACTGACTTTGTAGTTAAAGACAACACATTCAAAAGCCCATACCACTGAGTAATTTCTAAATATCTGTATTCCATATAATTTCATACAATGGACAAAAACTAAAGTACTTGCTGCAGCCTTATTAATTCTCTGATTTCTTTCTTCATCAGTTAATCATTAAAAAATATTTTGTTGTCCCTTTTTGGTAGTTTATTCAATTTATCATGTATAGTTCCCATTTCACTCTATCTTTGTTAGCACAGTGTTTTCTCAGAGCCCTAAAATACTCTAAGGAGGGGATATAAATCACACTTCTCTTTTTGACAGGAGGGGACATGGCCAGGAGGTGGACCTCAAAACTGCAGAGAGGGTAAGCTTCAGTGAAGCCTAATCCCTAAGATTCAGCGTTGCAGTTCAGACGGTAAAAAAGCTTGACAGAATTTATAGGGAAATGGCCATGCCATGCTGTTTCCTTAGTGCAAGGCTTTTTCAGCACTGCTTTGCCTTAGGTGACCTACATTTTCAAATGCTTCAGGGAGAGCTGGGAAGGTCAAAATGAAAAAGGAGAATTTTAGCAAGAATGATCACAGAACAAAAACTTCCTGAAGAGGTACTTGCAGCAGTTAGCTGCTGGAATCTGAGATGCTGGGTATTTTTTTATTCAGTTTAGCTTAAATTACTTTGTGTCAGCAAATAACAAAATATATGAAGCATTGCTCAAAGTCACCTATTTGTTCATCTTAAATGTTGCTGACTGCCCCGGCACTGGATTCCACTAGTATTTTCTTTGTGTGAAAGTAAGAATTCTTTTACTGTGACTTTTTTTAACAGACAACTGTTGACAAGTGTTCATTGATTAGCAAATGAATTGATAAGAGATGTTGATTTGTGTTAAAATGATGTGATTTTTATCCAAGCAGCTACCACATGTCAGTTCTTGTCTAGAGAAAATAACATGAGCCTATCCAAAAGACTTACTTGTGATACTTTCTTTTTATCTACTGGTGTTAAGACAAACAGATCTTTGTCAGAGCTCATCTGATCAATGTGAATATGTACTGGCACCAGACATGGATTTATTGAAGTCCAACCTAAAATCAATACATAAAGTTCTAGCCCCACTAAATTTAAGACCTTTATCATTAACATAAATGGAGGTAGCATTTGATTTGCAATTCCCTAACTTTTTCAGTTACTGTCACTTAAAAAAATTAGAAAACTCAGATTAAAGCCTGAATAAACAAAACCAAACCACATCAAAACAGTCTGTCCAGTACTGCTTAGGACTGTGGCTCAACATGAAGCAAGGGGTCATATACAAAAAAGTATTAAATTCTTAAATTCTGATCTGTTTTTGATTTAGGTCTAATGTCATATTTGGCCACTTGGCACTTATTCCTCAGAAGTGTTGAATAGCTGAGTCTCACTCTTGATTTAGGTCTTCATCTATTGCAAAAAAAAGCCAAGCAACTAGAAAACACAAAGTAAACAGTCAACTAGAGTAAAATCAGAGTATTTTCTGGTAAAAAAATGCAATTAATACAATGTTTTCTGTTAATCAATGGAATTGGAGACTGTTCTTTCCATAATAAAAGACACAGGCAAATGCTCTGTCAAATTTTGCTGAAGCTGATCAAGTTATCCTTGTATTAAGGTGTTTAGATTAAACTTCTTCCACTTCTGTCACCACTGTAACAGGATGTCTGAGTAGAGTATTTGTCCACATGTCAAACAGCAAATTTTATACTCTGATATGTCAAAATACTGCTACTGGTGGATTATTTTGTGTCAGGCTATGAATGGGATTACATGAGACAGGAAAATGCACTCTGCTACTTCTGCTCTAGGAATGTAAAACTCTTGTAGTGAACAAGAGCAAGTTAGAATAAGGAGGAAAAGAACTCGGGCATTAAAATGAGGTTAAATCAGGCATGCATTGCTAGAGGATATTCAAAGCCTCAAATGCTGAAGTCCTTGCTTGGTTTTTTTTTGGGGGGGCGGTGGGGGCGGGTGCGTTGGGGAGGCTGCTTTGGTTTTGTTTGTATTTTGTGTATGTGTGCACGAGGAACAGCCATATAAGTCATGTCAGACAGAAAACAAAGCTACACTGGAGATGATGCTTTTCCTGGAACTGTCTCAGATCACATTTAAATGCTCATGGTTGAATGATCACTAAAATCATGCCAGTTGAGTTACTCAGAGCAAATACTATGTACTTTGTCAGCTTTTTATATATATTTTTTTTATATTGGATGCATATCCTATTTAGGAGAAGAACAGTAAATAGTTCTCTGATTGCATGACAGAGATGCAGAAGGAAAATACTTGGTATGCCACACGAGAAAAAAAACCCACAAACATCAACAGAAACCCACCCATTAGTACTCAATTATCAAACAAAAAACCTTTCAACATTGGAAATTCATTCAATGTGCTCCTACACTCCTGTTACCGCAAAAGAACTTCTAATATGAGCCAGAAGAATTAATTTGTCTCATACAACAAAGAGATGTGAAAATAACTGGAATCAAAGGGGCAACTTGTCAGGTTTCTAAGGAAATCAAAGTCCCTAAGGCAGTTTTACTCAAAGCTGTGATTTAGCAGCTACCATCCCAACTGAGCTCTATAGTTCACTTTGCAAAGCTCTGGTTCTGTGAATTTTTACATTCCCCTGTAACCTAATGGTTCATAGATAACTGGCTTAAAATAATTTTGATTTGTTTTATTAAGTACAAATGGAAAATATTTTTTCAAAGCACTATTGGTCTACCAGTTGGGTAAAACAGAAAAAACTGATAAGCAAAAAACCAAAATGAAATATAAGGGTTTTAAAAAAAAAAA
>VZUA01078417.1:7716-19950 GCA_013401035.1 Horornis vulcanius | reverse complement strand
TTTTTTAAAATTTAATCTTTTTTTTTTTTTTTCTATTGCAGATTCAGAACAATCTGAATCACCACCAGCAAGCAATGAGTTAAAGCCACCATTTCAGGGACATAAAAAGTAACTTGAAAGACTGTTGGGGAAACTAAAGCCTTGTGTTGCTTATATAGCCTACTATTTACATGTTGGCTAGATTGTTTTTGTAATTTATCTCATCCCTGATTTAGAAGTTTGTGAGATGAATGAACTTCATTGGGCTTGATTACAGCAAATTTTAAAGAACAGGCAACAGCCGTCTGTGCTTAGTCCTAGACCTTTTCTTAATAGAATAAACAAAATAAAGCAAAACTGAGGTTTTCTCCTGCACAAGACTCCTGCTGCTTTGCTGTTCTCAAACGGTTACTGTATTGCTGCTGACTTGACTAGACACAGGCATGCTAGTGATGTGTCCAAATCAGCAAGTTTCTTCAGTTAAGTACAGCTGTACTCATGAATTATGCCACTAAGAAAGGTGAAGGTGAACTGTGTGGTGTGGGAAGAAATACAAAGAATTGAACTGGTATGGATACTTGGAGTAAAAAAGTCAAATCTTCACTGAAAAGACTGCTTCTTCATCCCAAAAGTTCATGTACTTTGAACAGATACTCAGGTTTCTAGGACAGTTCTATTGCTGTGCCTACTCCACAAGAACTAGTTGATCAGTCCTAGTGTTCAACCACATAATTAAAGACCTGGTGGCATTTCCTGGTGTAGTCTTGCTGTCTAGAAGCTGAATCGTTGGTTAACAGTTATATGGACTTGGCTACCTATGATGTCTGCACTTTCAGCTGTTAGGTAAAAGAATTATCTATCCTGAAGTCTAGACTTCAACAAAAATATTGTATGCTAGATCACCGTGTTTATTCAGACCAGCAGAAGTTTGTACTTTGAAATAGCAATGAATAGAAGTTGTACTTTAATATTTTGAAAAAGTTAAGATATACTGATATTTCAACACTGGCTATTTTATCTACTTGGATTAGGATTTACCTGAAATCTTATTAATAATTAAATATTGATTATAAAGTCCACTGGAAATTGGATGCAATTTCATTACCATGCTTTTTGCTAGTACCATTAAAAGTAAACTCCTAATTTTTATAATTTCCTCTTCAGATTACATTCAGTACATTTTACACCTTTGAATCCATGTCCTGAATATTCTAAAAGTTATTACTAAATATAGATTTCTTTGAACAGAATGCTTAGAGTATTTGGTTTAATACTGCTCTTTTTAGAACCTTGATGTAAAAGTTGATTGGAAATAGGTACAGTATTGATAATCTGAACCCTCAAAATTTTCAGCAAACTGTAGAAATTTTGCTGTTGATGTTTTTAGACCTAGCACCTGAGTCCATCTTTGCTAACAATTCAACTAAATTGCATTAAAAAAATAAAAGGCTAAAACATGCAAATGCTTAAATGTACAGTTATTGGATACTCAGCAAATTTTTCTAAATATAAAAAAAAGCTTATGTCAAGCTGTAACTTTAGTGGTGTGAGAGATTACTTACCTTGTATCTGTTTTCACTTACGATTTGTGTTGTGGATTATGTGTAGATACATTGAAACCATTAATTTTGCTGTGAAGGCGGAGCTCTTGGGGAAATCAGTTTTCTAGACTAGCCTATCAGGGGATGCCAGAGTTGCAGCTCATAGCATTAAAACCTGACCAGTTGTGGTGAGTTGGCCTTGGCTGGACTCCAGGTGCCTGCCAAGCCTCTCTATCACTCTGCTTCCCAGCAGGACGGGGAGAGAAAGTAACATAGAACACAGCTTGTAGGAGTGATTCCAGTAAAGGGCAACAGAGCTGGTGAAGGTTCTAGAGAGTAAGTCCTATGAGGAGCAGCTGAGGGAGCTGGGTTTGTTTAGCCAGGAGAAAAGGAGGCTCAGGGGTGACCTTACCACTCTCTACAACTGCCTGAAAGGAGGGTGTAGCCGGGTGGGGGTTGTTCTCTCCCAGCCAGCCTGTGACAGAATGAAAGGAAATAGCCAGGGGAGATTCAGGTTGGACATCAGGAAGAATTTCTTTGCTGAAAGCGGGGTTCAGCATTGTAATGGGCTGTCCAGGGAAGTGGAGTCACCATCCTTAGAAGTGTTCAAGAAACAACTGTCCATGACAGTGCTGTGGTTTAGTTGACAAGGTGCTGTTCACTGGAACGTTGGACTTGATGATCTTGTGTGGTCTTCTACAACTTAAATGATTGCCATTAACGTGTATTCAGCTTTCCTTAGTCAAGCCAAGGAGAGGTTTGGTTTGCACTGTTGGTCAACTGAGTCTGAATGGATCACAGTTTGAATACTGTGAGTTAGAATATTAACAGCCTGAGATTTCTCATCACAAGAGCAGGGGGGTAATCCTGGAATCTGTGCATTCAGAACAACAGAGAGCTGCAGCAGACACATTGCCTGTTCTCTAAGGGGCGTGAAGTCAAAGTGATGTAACAAATCAAAAAGCTCCAGTTGCACCCAAGAATGGAAGTGTGCTGCTTGAATTTACCTTATCACAGTAATCACATTGTTCTATTTACTTCTGAGTCAATGCAGTCATGCAGCTGGCAGTTTTCAAAGTCATCAACAGTTCTACGTAAAAGCAGCGGAAACTTCTGGTTTTCTATTTCTGTTTTTCAGAGAAATGCCAAAGTCAAAAGCTGGATGCTTATTACAAAATCTTGCCTTATTGTTTTAAATGCTGAAACGTTTGTTTCACTGCCTTGTGCTCTATTTCTGTCCTGAATGCCTTTAAGTAGTGAGATTTTTTATTTACAAGCCCAAAGATAAAAGTGCAATTACATTTTAGGAATTGCATCCAAGTATACTGAGCATGTGAATGTTTTTAAAAGAGAATTCCTGATAAAGATTTAACAATAACTTAGCAGTTTAATGATCAGACAGTAATTTTCCTTTTATATACAGCCATTTCATTGTAGTGAAGACTAATATATATCTAATATATAATTCTAGCCACTTTTTTCTTTTTGGACTAGACTAACATATAAAAATGCTTTCAGAGACCAAGGGTATGTATGCATTAACTTCCTTTGTGTAGCAATACAAATAAAAATTCAACTGACCCATGTGCTTCTGAAGCATCTAAAATTCCATTAATTTTGACTTATCTATTTCTTAAATACTATTATCTGTACTGAATATGCAGGCTGAGTTGTAAAAGATGTAGGGTAAAGCCCAATTTCTTTCCGTAAATAAATAGCTTCATATTCTGCTCTTGCTCTTTTCTGCAGATAATTTTTCAGAATGTAGTTACATATTATGCTATAATGTGTGAGAAAAAGCTAGAAATAGAAATATAGAAGTTCAGTTCTTAGCACATTTTGTCCTTCTATTAATAGTTTGCATGATACAAAACATCCAGAATAAATGAAGAATCAAAATGAAGTGAGTAAAACAGCTGCACTGAATTATTTGATCAATTGACTGTAAAAATGGTTTATGGCGAGCTCAAGGGAGAATACGTTTGATTATGACAGACAGCCTTATTTTCCATAGCTCAAATTTTCATCCATGCAATATAAAAACCTGAAAGTGGGCACTAGTTGCATATTGTTGTTATTATCCCAATATGTAGCTGTGTATTTTTCTCCCTTCTAAACAGCGTTAGTATCCTTCCCACTAAAATACAAAATGGAATGGAAAGCAAACACTACACTACAAAACCAGGAAGCTAAAAGGAGATTGGAAGTTTTCTAGTGATAACTGAGAGCAAAGGTTACCACAAATTATTAGACCCATAGAAATCCATAATTTATTGAACAGTTCAGACAAGGTAACTAACATTATTTACAAAAAAGCAATTTACATTGATTATTCTCTTAATATATAGCTGAATAGAAAACAACCTGAAAGCTAAAGCTTTTCCCTGGACCCTGAGGTGAAGGGGTAGGTAATATTCCTGTTGAAAGCAAAACTCTCTTCCACAGAATTAAACACTCTTCTAAGGTGTTTGTCCACTACTATAAGCTTGGAAGGCTTGACAAATATTTAAAGAACAGGAAAATGGAAGAGGGACTGGGAACCTGTCCTTCTGTTTCACCCACTGGAAATCTAAAGAAGCTGAACAGGTGACATTTTTCTGAGTTTGTTGAGCAATTCTTCTTGCATGTCGTTTATGCCTAGAAATGCAACTGTGCAAAGGATTTTTCTCTCTTATATTCCCATACAAAGTCCTTTGATGTGAGATAGGATATGAATAAATTTTATTCTAAATGCCCAATACGTCATTTTGTAATAAATACATCTTGGCAATGCCTTGTGCCTAATGTGTTTACTGTCCTGAAGCACAGAAAATTCTCCACCAAGAATCTCTGTCTCCCAAGTATTTCCTACTGTGACAAACTCCTGTGTGGTTCTGGTACGAAAACTCACTTTAAAAATTGCATTGCAGGATTGTGGGTTTGGTTACTTTTTGGGTTACTGTATGAACAATGTTAAATTTACTCTTCCAGTAGCCGAAAACGTCTCTGCTCTTTTCTCGCGCGGTGTTTGCCGTGCCCACATCCCCACGAGAGCGGGAACACCGTGTGTGCGCACCGACACACACAAAGGGCAGACACAGGCACCGACCCGGCTTCGCCATCCTCGGCCGACACCTGCGTGTGTATCCGTATCCGCATCTGCACCTCTATCTATATCTGTCTCTATCTCTACTCTCTCTCTATCTCTCTATCTATCTCTAGCATATCTAGCTCCCTATGATATGGTCCTCCTGAGCGCCCGTGCCCTTGGCAGCAGCTCTCCCGCCGAGGCCCGGAGCCCCGCGCTCCCCGCACGGCGGCTGCATCCACCCCGGCCCCGGCATCACTGCCCCAGCCGCGCCCTGTGCCCGCCCCGGAGCACGGTGCTTCCCGCAGCCTTCCCGGCGCGCAGGGAGTTAACAGTGCCCGGGGCGGGGCGGTGCCGCCGCTGGCGGGAGGTGGCTCGGCCGGCCGCCCCGCATCCCGCCCGGGAACAGCGAGCAGCTCTCCTCGTTTCCCAGCGGCGGATCCCGCTGCTCCCGGTGAGAACCGCGTCCCGCCGGTCGCCCCGGCAGCCCGCGGTCCGCTCCCGGATGGATGGTGGGATGCCCGCCGTGCCTCCCACCCCCGGTGGCCGGACCGCGGGCGGAGAGTGGGTAGGGAAGCGGCGGGGCGGCCGCAGGCGTCGCTCCGGTCGAGCGCTCGTTTCGGCGCTGCCGCCGCGTCCGGGGCCGCTTGCTCTGTCTGCGGAGCCGGGGGAGCGCTCCGCCAGCAGCGAGGGGACCTGCAGGGTAAAATGAATTTTGCAGCGACTCCAGGTTTTCCTGATGATGGGTGAAGACCGAACAAGAGCTTTTTTTCCCGGAGAACCCATTGACTATGGGCTTCCTTCAAAAATGACGGATGGCGGGGGGAAATGAGAGGTGGCAATTACGGTGGATTCTGCATGGGTTTAAAGCACCAGTCTGAAGATTTAGATGCTTGGATAAGGTATTAGGGAGAAATTCTTCACTATGATGGCGAGACATTGAAACACGTTGCCCAGAGAAGTTGTGGATGCCCCATCCCTGGCAGTGTTAAAGGACAGGTTACATGGAGCTCTGAGCTACCTGGTCTAGTGAAAGGTGTTCCTGCTCATGGCAGAAGGGTTGGAACCAAGTGATCTTTAGGGTTCCTTTCAACCCAAACCATTCTACAATGTGCACACACCTTCAAACAGGCTGCACCCTTTCTTTATCTGAGTCCTGCTGGGAGCACATTATCGTAGAACATCAGTTTTAACTTTGGCTGAGGAAGACTGCAGAAACTTTTGACATGTCTGTAAAAAAAATCCATTTAGTTAGACAGTGTGAGAGTTTTGTGGTTTTGCATTAACTCGTTGCTTGTCAGCTACTACCTGATTGTTGTCAGGCTCTGCCATGGGAAAGCTGGTTTATGCTTCCTTCCTTCAATTCCTGCCAAGACACCTCCAGCTGGGTGCTCTTGAGGGGGGTATGCCGGACCTTTGGACTATCAGAACTTTGTTCTCAGCTTTTTGAAGTGTATCATCTGTAATTACTTAGGGGATCAAAATGAAGAGAACTTTAAAATTGCATGGATGCTTAATACTGTGAACAAGAGCTGAATGAATATCCTTGGTTTATTTGGAGCCATTTTTCTTCTTGATCCATAAAAATCACTTTGCTGTTTCTTCTCCCTAGCTTCTAAATCCTCTAAATCAGTACTTGTGGCATTGTAGGAAGAAATGTTTTTTTTTTCCTGCAATGTATGTGGTATAATGGCGATGCTCAGTAGTGGCTGACTATACTTCATACCACCATAAGGAAGTGAATTTGATTATAAATGCAACTTTTATACTTCACCTCCTTGACCATAGGTGGTTGTATACATTTAGTATACCTAATACATGTGAAGTTTGGGTCTACTTAATAAAGGCTGATAGTTTAAATGAAGAAAACTAATTGCCCTTATAAATTTTAATACATTTCCATTATTCAGTGGCTTTTAACAGGCAGGTCTCTTGTTTATTTTATTAGGTTGTGCACTTCATTAGAAATTCACATGTGATGTAATTCTGTTGCAAGACAGATTTTTTTTCTGTTTCCTTATGATGTAATCCTGGAGTTTTTAAATATTACAGTCCTGTCTGTTATAATCTCTGTGTGTCAGATCCTTCTTAGTGGAGGGTAGAGCAAAACTTTATGATTCAGTGCTTCCCATAAGGACATTCCCAGAAAGTACCAACTTCGGCACGTAGCCTTATAGTCACTTCTGAAAATAATAACAAATTAATCATTCTGTGATTATAATTCTGTCCTCGGACCAGCATGAAAAACTCAGTGATACATTTCCCTATTTAAATGCAAAGAAGAATGCAGAAAGGAGAAGATTTTCCATGTAGGTTAAGGAAAGGGATCAGAAAAAATGTATTCAGGATAGATGATAAACTGGAGAGCTGTGGCTTTTTGAAGTCATGTTTTAGTTTTGTGTTCCTTGCTTTTTGCTGGAGAAAGAAGTGCACTTAAGGTCAGTAGGAGGAGTTTAATGGGGAGGATATTATGAATAAGATGCTTCGTGGACTTGGGTTTCAGGCGTCTGACAGCTAGAGCTGAGCTTTGGAGATCTCCTAGAGCCAAAGGTGGAAGGGGACTGAAGCTGGTTCAGCAGCCACTGTTGGTGTAGGAGGCATGGAAGAAAGTGGGTGAGTTAGTTAGCAGTGAGACTTGCCTCTCTGTGGCCAGTGAACCTGCAGCTGTTCATACCACACAGAACACAGGTAGTGGTGAGGTGGGGGTTGCAATAGCAAGGGATTAATTTAGGCTTGAGAGCTTTGTAAGTGGTGATGCTCAGCTGTAAAAACTGTAGATGCTCCTTTTGCTCCTTTTGCTCCAGTTATAAAAGCTGTAATGTGGCTGGATTATTTGGGGAGTTTAATATTCATTGTAGTTATCATCAAAACAGAAGGTTTCTATCTGTTAATGATTCCAGCTTTACAGATGGCACTATTCTGATGCACTTATATATATTTTTTTTAATATAATTCTAGGTATAAAAAATACATGGCTCCTGGTTCCTCTAAAGAGAAGAAAACTGATGATGGACAGGCTTCAAAGTAAGATTGAGAAATTAATTATTTTGTCCAAGTTTACACTTAAACTTCCTCCCCAAACTCATTACACACTCATTCAGTTTAAGATAAAGTTTATGATAGTAATGTCCAGTAGCAGCTCTCTTGACAATTTGGTGCTTTATGGCTTTACCACACCTATAAAGAGGACTTTGCTGGCTAGCCATATGAACTTCTATCAGCAGTGAATTTTTCAAAGCAGGGTGATGTTTTTATTTATTTTAATCCAATGAGCTGCTGAAATGTTGACTTTTGTTGCTGCCTCAAGAGTGCAAACAAATATTTCAGTGTTACTTTAAGCTTATATTACTAAAACCTGTTATATGCCTGTTTAGTGTTTGGATTTGTATTTAACTTACCCCCTTAGAAGTTGTAGGTGGTTTACAGCAGCTTTAGGGAAATAAATTTTCTGCCCCTGAGCTTTGCATGGTAAGGATTTTTATCAAGCAAACTTTGCCTCTCCTGTAATTCCATGGCATTGGTCCTATGTACACATAACAATATCCTAGTTTTTATTGCTCATTTTACCCCCGGGTCCAAGTCTACAATCAGCTGTGCAGATAAGGTGAGCAATTTTATAATGGCCCCTCACAGTGTTTAGGCAGTGGGACAGAGAGTGCTCTTGGGGTGTGAGATGAAAAGGGTGGAATATAGCTACTGATGAGGAATGAGGCTGTGTTTTGGCCAGGCATGAGGACAGTGGTGTTGGCACCTATCACATGAATTTCCTTGCACTTTTAATAGAGGCCTCACCTTTTCTTGATTTATTTCCTGGAGAGAAGCTTTTATTGCCAGTGTTCTCATGAAGAAGGAAATAAATTTTTTTATGCTTGCCTGAGGATAGATTGTAAAATGATTTCAAATCATATCCTATCCTATTTGTATGTGTCAACCATTCCAATGGACATCAGTACAGCCAGATATTGGATCTGCATTAGTGAGTGACCCAGTAAATAAATGTAGAGTGTCCCACAAAACTGAACAGGAATAATTCAGGGGAGGCAGCCTGGAAATTCTGCTAATATGAACTGGTGAATTCCTAGGTTGTCTGTGTCTTCATGACAGGCCATAAACCTGCTCTTTAGTTCTCCCAGAGTCAAACAGGTCTTTTGGAAGGAAGAACAAAGGCAGCCAAAGCCTTTGGTTCCACCTCAGGCAGGATTTATATGAAGAGAGGCAAATGGGGCCCATGGGAGATGGGAGGGAATTCCTAATGAAGGAGTGAATGGACTGGCTGCCTGGAGGGGCAGCTCCTTCAGTTGCTGAAGGTGATTGTCTATGGTGGGCAGGGTCAGATAGGGTGGGTTGGGATGACACCTCTTTCCTTGGTTGTGCAGCTGTTACTGAATAATTAATGATGTTGGAGAGCGACCATCAAGAACAGGAGGAATGGCTACACTCAGAATATCTGGGTTGTAACTATTTGATTTCCAAGGAACAGTTCAGTGACCTCAGCATGAGCATATTGGCCACTGTAGGCTTCCTTCATCCTGCACAGGCAGATATGGCATAGGAACTATGGGAAAGCACTGCCTTTCTGGAGAGGCATTAGAAGGCAGACAAAATAACCTAAAGACCCAGACCAACTAAAATAGTGCTAAACACCTCTGTTTAGGCTTCAGAGCTGTTCCTGAGTTGTCCTAATGATTTTTTAAATGAAGTCCAGGTGAACTCTTTTGTTTGTCTCCTCTGACAAAGCAGTTTGAACTTGCTGAGCCATGCTGTGCCTCCACTGAGCCTTCATTTGGCTATTACGTCATCTTCCTGTGTCTGGAAGCTATTTACAGCTTGATTCCATCTCTCAGAAATTACTTTGAAGTACTGGCCAGTGTTCTGCTTAAGCTTGTGCTTACTGACTAGTCTTTCCTACCTGTTTCAATTGCACTTAAAACATCAAGCACAGAAGGGAGATGTTTTATAAATCATTCAGCTTGTTTAGTTAGTCCACTATCAAATTTTCCATGAAGGTGATCCCACAGGCCAAGTAGTTCAGGGTTCCCTCCTTGTCCTGTCATTTCCTGTCTCTTCAGACGGATTAATTTTTATTTTTCTTTTAAGATGTATCATTTCTTTACAAGAAGCACTTAGGAAGAAGTGAATTCTTTTTACTTCTTCCTCTATTTTCCCTTTTTCTTGATTTTTTTTCCACATCTATGGTTTTCTTCTTGCTTCAGATTTCCACTTTACTCTTTCCTTATTCAGATCCTCTGTACCCTTGTTATTAGTTTCATGCCATAGGGTTTTTTTTTCCTCCTGTCTGTATGACAGAGTAAGACAAATTGCCAGAAATCCAGTTTGTGCTTGTGCATAAAGCATCCCGTTCTTCTAAGATGGCTGGCGGAATTTCAGTCAAAACAGAGGTCAGGTTTGCTTTTCAGTTTTGCTATAGATTGCCTTTGTAATATGGTGGGCTATTGAATTGTCCCTGGTCCTGCTCCCATTGTTCTGCTCACCATAAAGACCCGCTCTGGTTCCCAACTTTAATACTGTTTAAGATAAAAATTGCGCTGTTGCAAATGCAGCTGAACATCTGGGCTTTTCTGCAGCGATTTCATCCTGGGTAATGAATGAAATGTGAAATGTCATATGTGATATTTTATAAGAACGTAAAGCAGTTATGAAGTTTAGGGTTTCTTTAACACAATGCACAAGAAACAAAAAAAGGTAGTGCAGGCATTTGTACTTGTGGCATTTCCCAACTTTTGACTGCTTGACTTTGAAGAATTGTCATCTGTTAGATGTAGGGGTTTGTATGTATTCTATATGTTTCACAATGCTGCTGTCTTGACAGAGAGAATTTTATTCATCTCTGCAACCCTCACCTGGAGAAAATGAAAGAAGACATCCTGTACCATTTTGCTCTTGGGACTGGTACCCATGATTTTCCGACATTGTTTGGGGATGTAAAGGTAAGATGCTTTGCTTTCTTCAGCAAGCCTGAGCTTTTCTGCAGAAGGTGAAAGTGTAGCTGTCAGAATAAGACTAAATGTGTCAGCCTACCAGCTGATTAAGGAGTACATGCAAAATTTTTGTGGGTTCTTGCCACTTTTGGTATCCAACAAAGCTGGGGATAATTGTTTTTGACTGTCTCTTTTCATCCAGTAAAAATGCAAATGCTGTAGGCTCTATTCAGATACAACTTCTGTTTGTTGGGTCTTCATGTCAATATTTGTCTTTTATTAGTTTAAACAGGATGAAGGCATTTGAGTGCTGTACAGACAGTTGAGGTTTCTTTCCATAATTCTGCTTCATGGCGTTTTAGAATGATTATGAGAACCCCATATCTGGGGATGCATCTGTGCTAACTGGAGGCATTTGCACACGCACGTTGTTCTTTGCACGTTCTTTGACATATGGAATCATGCAGCTGATTTTGTTTTGTTGTGCTCTGTCTACCCCAGTTTGTGTGTGTTGGAGGGAGCCCTTCCAGGATGAAAGCTTTTATTGCCTACATAGCAGAGGAGCTGGGGCTTGGGAGCCCTGGGTGTGAGTACCCCAACATCTGCGCTGGCACCGACCGCTACGCAATGTACAAAGTGGGGCCTGTTCTATCCGTCAGTGTGAGTACTCCCCCTCGTCTGACACAGACACCCTTCAGTTTTGATGCTGTTCAGAGCAGAAAATTTGAATGCATGTTTCTTTTAAATACTTTGCAGTCCGAATCAGGCTGCTCAAAGTAGTGCAGCCAGCTTATTAAGGAATTCCTTTTCTGCCCTTTTTTTAAGGGGGAAAATCTCCAGTACCTTTGCTCCTTCTTGCATCCTTTTTCCTCAGTGTACCACTGAGGTTTTGCAGGAATGGCCCTGCTGATTTTTTGAGCAGTTGCTTTGTCCCTGCTCTGTACCTTGAAAAATGGGGGGAAAAGGTCACTTGGTGCATGTGGGGTATGGGAAAAAATGTCTGTATCACACCCGGAGCTATGTATCTGCAATGGCACTGTCAAACATACTTAAGAGCAGCATTCCATGGGACTGCCAACCCATGTATGCATTTTAAAGAAATTTGTAGCTTTAATTTGTAGATGGAATTACATGCTTCAATTGCAATTGCAAAACTATAGTATTATTTTCCACCCTTTCTTGTGAGCTGTAATTATCACAATATTGTGCAAGCTAATGTGGAATTATACTTGCTGAATGTCAAGACTAAACCATAGTGTCTGTGTTTTGAAAAAAATTAGCTTAACTATTCACTAGCACTTCTGGTTGATGAAAAATCAGAGTGGGGCTTTCTTGCGTTTAGGAAATGCTCCACGATGAAGTGCATTTTTCAGCTGCTGGGAAAGGACACTCTTTATGCTTTTGAGAATGTAAATATTCTGTAATTCATGATTTTTAGAAATCCTGTATTTCAGCTAGTGGACTCTATTTGCAGGCCCTTTCAGTATCTTTCTGTAGGCCCAGAGGTTGAGGGTTTTGTGTGAATGAGTTGGGTGGCATTTGGGAAAACACTATCAGGCACGAGATAATGCCCAGCTGCTTCTTCCATATATATTCTGTGTTGAATGTGGAATATTAATCTATGTTTCCTTTCCAGCACGGTATGGGCATTCCTTCTATTTCAATCATGTTGCATGAGCTGATCAAACTGTTGTATCACGCCAAGTGT
>VZUA01078406.1:16939-29244 GCA_013401035.1 Horornis vulcanius | reverse complement strand
GGCAGTGGGAAACCATTCCCCCTTGTCTTGTCATGCCCTGGTGCAAAGTGCCTCTCCATCTCTCTGGAGATGTGCTCCTTTAGGCACTGGAGGAGTCTCTAAGATCTCCCTGGAGTCTTCTTTCCTCCAGACTAGACACACTCAGCTCTCTCAGAGTTCCTGCACAGGGGCTCCAGCACTGGTATAATTTTCAAGGCCTCCTCTTAACCTGCTCTAACAGGTCTAGGTTTTGCTTGTTCTGAGGCCCCCAGAGCTGGACATGTGGTCCAGGGAGGGTCTCAAGAATGCAGCACACGGGGAGGATCCCCACCCTTGACCTGCTTCCCACTAATATTGAAGCAGTCCTATATGTCCCTTCCTTCCAGGCCACATCCCAGCCCTATCTCACATCTCTTTGGAACAAGTGCCCAGTCTGGCACAGCTTTCACAAGCTCCTACCTCCATGGATAGTGAAATCCTCCACTGGCACCGAGCTGGCTACTTGACCAATGTGCGTCAGGTCCTCTTCATTGAGGCCAGTGGAAGGGCAGGTCATGCTCCGGGGCTGCCCATCCAAAGTGAAGAAACCTGTCAGAGAAGGAGAAGCATCATGCTGCAGGAGATGTGCCAGATCCATGGGAAGACCTCAGGTCACAGACACCCTTAAGCAAAGGTGAGGACATCAGGAAGAGCACCACTAACTGCCCCTGTGGGGTGGTTTACTAGAAAATCCCTGCCATGGCTCTAGAGAGGCTGGGTGCTTTCCTATGGCCTCCAAATAGCTGCTAGTGCCTTACCTGGCCAAGGTGAGTCCAGCCAGTGCTTGATGTGCAAGATCTTCTCATCCTTGGATCTGGCATGGGCCTCCTCACAAATCTTATCGTACTTAGCAATTTCCTCCTAAAAGGCAGAACAAGGAGGCAGAAAAACATTAACGGGGATCTTCAAACAAGAGTGTTGAGCCTAAGGACCTCACTAAAAGCTTGCAAGGGTGCTGGAAGGCAGAGGTGGTCCCCATAGCAGGAAGTCCCAAAGCTGTGCAGTTCAGCCTCAGAGAGCACAGCCACAGCTGGGACTCATGTACCCTAAGTCATAGCTCTGCTACACTCAGAGCTGACATCTTGTGTTCAACCCTACTGATGCTGAAAGGTAGTGCCCAGGGCAAGCAGGGCTGGCAGAGCCTCTGCATCGCAATCTGCCCAAACAGCCAAACTGGGACAGGATCTGCCCCAGATACCTGTGGCCACATCAATCCTGATTACTGGGACCTGCCTGTGCTGCAGTGGCCCAGAGCTGCATGGCCTGTTCCACACTGGTCACAGAGTGATCCTTGAACTAGATGTTCCTGCAATTTTCAGAGCTGGCACTGTTCAAGGACGAGCCTTGGCTCCGAACTCCATTGCTGCCAGGTCTGCAGTGTGTGCCCAATACATGGTTCCTGTAGGCCCTTCATATGGTTCACACCCAGGTCTGGACCACTGGACCACTGGAGATGCCACCAGCAGTTTTCCTTTCAGGCTCCACAGATGGTACCTCATACTCTGGCTGATTTACCACTCCCTGGGAAATCAGCAGCTCTGCGTATTTCTGCAACACTGGCTTCTGTTTCCGGATCTGTTTGTACATCAGGGGTTGCGTGAACATAGGTTCATCCATCTCATTGTGCCCGTTGCGCCTGTAACAAACCTGCCATGAAAGGAAAGAGCCTTTGAATGCAGCTGCCTGTGACCTACCACTCCAAAAGCACTTGGGAGCTACCTAGGTCATGTGAGGGAGAGTCCCAAACAGCCTAGGAGGGACCCAAGCATAGCCTCGGTAGAGTCCCAGCTTCAGAGACTTGTGCCACGTTCCTTACCAAATCCACCACTACATCCTTGTGGAAGGTGCTTCGCCATTCTGCTGCCACATTGCACACATAGACAACAGCCTCAGGGTCGTCTGCATTGACATGGAAGATCGGCGCATTGACCACACGGGCTACATCAGTTGGGTACGGAGAGGAGCGGGCCATCCGTGGGTCTGTTGTGAAGCCAATCTGAAGCAAGTGAGGGGAAACAGGATGAGCAGCGTGTTACCAACTGGATTTGAGACACAGCTTTGCTATGCAGCTCTTTTGGACACTGATGTCACATCTGGCTCAGCATGAGGCAGCTGCACTTTGCTGTCCCAGGAAACTGTCCACACATGTCCAAGAGCAGCTCAGCTGCTGCAGCTGGGCTGTAGATGCACAACCTGCCCATTTCCTGTGTCTGGACACAGTGGTACATTCTGGTACCTGCTGCAGCTATGGGGACAGGCTGGTCCCAGTGAAACACCTCTGGTTTCCATGCAGCAGATAGGATCAGCCCTGTCAGACCTTGCACACTGAACATCAGGTTGTATCACCTCTACACCAGACTGGGCTCAAAAGCTGCTGCTGTTGAGCAGTTGGGTGAGAAGTACCCCTTGTTGACCCCAGGTTAGGGCTCCTGCCAGGAACACTGGCAGGGAAACAGCTGCTGCTGATTCCAGCTACTCCCTGCCCCAGAGCCTGCAGAAACAGCTCTGCCAGGGACCCACAGGCACAGGGTATTTGCTCCTCACCTGGTTGTTGACCACAACATGGACAGTGCCATGGGTGGTGTAGGAGGGAAGGTCACTCAGGTGAAATGTCTCATACACAATGCCCTGCCCTGCAAATGCAGCATCTCCATGCAGGAGGATGGACATCACCTAGGAGAGGGGAAGCCATGGCGGTCATCAGGGACAGCGAGCAGGGCATTACCAGGAAAAGGCCCAGCTCTCCTCCCCATGAGCTTTCAGCATTCCAGGAAGGACAAGGAGCAGCTCATCAACATATCCAAAACTTTCCCAGGGGATGGGAGTGGAGTCAGCCATGGCTGACACACCACTGGGCAGAGACTGTGGCCACCAGCCACTCCCCAGCAAGGGCAACACACTTGGAGCACCCTGAGCAGACAGCAAAACAACACCCAGTATGCCCCAGATGGACAGCAAGTCCCATTCCCAAATACATACATCCCAAAGCAAAGCCTTTTTCTCACTGGGGGAAGTAGAGAAGAAAGCCCTGTTCCCTCACATTTTCAGCCCAGAAGCCCCATGGGCAGGAGCGGGCCCAGGAGCTTCAGAGCCACTGACGTTATTTTGTCACCACACCAGGGGTTGGCTGAGGACACTGCCTGCCAGGCGAGGACAGGATCTGTCTATTTATATCCAGTCCCTGGGATGTAGGAGGGAGGGAAGCACTTTGGATCTCACTCTTCCACTTTTTGGGGTTGGAGACAGGTCTGCAATCAATCACACAGCAAACAGCTCCCCACAGCCCCTTCCCACTGGGGTATGGAGAACTGCCCCGTTGCCAGTTCCAGCTTTCCCAGTCCTAGGAATGGTTATCTCTAGTCACACTGAGATCCTGCTGCCAAGCCCTCCAAAGTGTGGTGCTTGGATTGCCTTGGGGTTCCCCTCATGTCCCTGTCTTCCAGTCAGGGGTTGTGCATTTGCTGTGCCCACAGCCCAGCTTAGTCAGTTCAGAGACGAAGAAAGCGGCAATAGGGACCCTAGGGTGGGCAAGCCCCTCCCAGGGTTATCTTCAAAACCAGAAAGGAAGGATGGGAGAGCAAGTCAGGGTGACAGCAGGGGAAGGGGCACATCAAACAGAAAGCAGACAAGTTATTTCACTTTCCCACCAGCCTGTCTCCACCAAAATCCATCCAGCCTAGGCCACTTCACTACACATATTTGAGCAACACTCACCTTCTTCCCCTCAGTGTCCCCACAGTAAAACTGCTCTGCCTTTGTCTTGCCTTGAACAACCGGATCAGCTGCTTCCAAATGGGAAGGATTTGCCACCAAGGAAAGGGTGATGTTCCTGTCAGTGACACGATTAATCCGCCGGTGGTACATTCCCAGATGGTACTTCACATCACCGGACCCCTGGTGGAGAAGAGAAGAGAGTCACCCCCAGAAGCATGAGTGGCTTTTGGGTCGTGGAAGAAGACAGAGGAGTGCTGACCCCAAGGCTGGAAGAGGGGGGCATTTTTTGGAGGTACTGCCACAACACAGCAGGCACTCACTGCAGGAGCTGAACTGGCACCCAGGAAAGCCTGTTCCAGGTGCAAAACCACCACCAACTTCAGACATGCACCCAGCCCATCTAAATACAGCTGACGGTGTGGGGGATGAAGCAAGTGTGGTGGGTTGGGCAAAGACTCTGAATAACAGGTAACACTCCCCTGAGCTCTACCCACACTGCAGCAGCATGGCCATCCATGGCACCATTCCTAATATGCAGCCAGGTACCCCATCAGGACACCTTGAGGCCACAGGCTGCTGCTTTCTCACCTTGAAATCCCACTGAAGGACATGGCAGGATCAAGTCAGCCCAGCTTCCCAAATGCCAAATCATCCCAGCTTATGATGCTGAAGCTTTGGAGCATGAGTTTATTGCAGTGACAGAGCTGCTTTTGGAGCTGCTTTAGAACCCAGACCAGGAGCACAAATTAACTTCTGCTCCTGGCCACCTTCCTGTCCTCTCAGCATCTACCTGAAGGCTGCTTCATGCCCTGGAGAGCTGCCAACAGCCAAGCTTGTGCTAGAGACACCAGCACATGTCACCCCCAGGACAGGCAAGGACAGACCAGCACCTCTACAAAGTAGACTCCCATCACCCAAGTGTGCTTGCAACATGGAAATCCTTGCGACACCAGTGCCACTGAGTGACACCAGAAGCAGTGCCACTATCCAGCCACAGCCCTTGGGGACTGCTCAGGGACAGGCAGCAGCAGCCTGCTGCAGGCAGGGGAGAAGCTCACCTCATCAGCAGCCTCCAGCTTGGAGTCAAACTGGCAGAAGATCTGCTCCAGCTCTTTTCTGATCACGTTGGCAAGAACATTCAGGCGTCCCCTGCAAAAGCAAGGCGACTGCTGACAGCCATTGAGTGCTGATCGTGAACTACAACCCCCACTGGCTGTCCGGTGACCCAGAGATATGAACTCCCCAGAAGGAGCCTGAAGATCCCTCAGCAAACTGATGGTTTGGCCAACACCACCTCCTACATCCTTGCTGTGATGCCCCAGAGAGGACAGTTGCTGGGATTCCACCATGATTCCAGCTCTGATCTCAAGCCACCAACCCTCTCCAGATGAATTTACAAAGAACCTGGAAAGAACCTGATGAGTAGAGAGCAGCAAAGGCCTGAGCTCTCCAGCTGAGATTCATCACCAATCAGTATCAATTAGGTGATGGCAGAAACCACTGTGCTCTCCAGTACCAAACCCCAGCAGCATCCCCCTGCCTTCTACCCACACCAAGCAGCACCATGGCTTGAGGCAAGGTTACCTGTGGGGCATCCCCATGATCACATAATCCACTCCCTTCTCACTTGACTTATCAATAATGGTCTTTAAGGCTGGGATCAGCACTTCACATCCCTCCAGACCAAAACGCTTCTCTGAAGACCATTTCCGATGAAGGAATTCCTCAAACCTAGAAGGCAAAGGGAGAGAGGAATCAATGCCAGGGCTACTGAAGGCAGAGACCAGAGAAGGGACAGGGACTGCACCAAGGGAGCCACAGCACTGGTTGATGCTCAAACTGGTACCATGCAGCACACAACAGTCACTTCAGTGTCTTCCCACAGAGCTCAGCTGGCCATTTCCCCCCACTCCAACATCATGCTGCACTTAATCTTCATTTTTAGACCTTTTCTTTCAGGATCATCCACATTTTCAGGCTGTTTGCCAGCACCTGAGCCTGCCAGACTGGCAGCTCACTGGCAGTCAACCTGCTCATTAAGCTGATGGTGACAGATGATGTCAAGATGTGACTCAGCTGGTGACTGCATCACTCTGGCTGGGAGCAAACCTCCTGGGGAAGATATGGAAAAGGTGAAGTTCCCCCCAGGGTACCTGGTAGAGCGGACCAGC
The DNA here is from genome assembly GCA_013401035.1 of Horornis vulcanius. Lineage (NCBI taxonomy): Eukaryota > Metazoa > Chordata > Aves > Passeriformes > Scotocercidae > Horornis > Horornis vulcanius. The sequence continues at coordinate 23,341 of VZUA01078406.1, read as the reverse complement.
CTGGCCAGCAGCGTGCGCTTCTCTTCATTGGTGAACTGCATGATGCCTGGGGTTTCAAACTTCTGCCGGATCCACTGGCACTGCTCCAGGTCATTGATGAACATGAACTCCACGCCAATGTGCTGGCAGTATGCCATCTGTTCCAGTGGGAAGTAAGGGGTCATCAGACAACAGCCAGGGCTTCAGCACCTCAAACCCCCAAAGGGCTGGCACTTGCAGCACCCCACTGGATCACAGGGCCAGAGGCTTTTCATTTCCCCCTTTACCGTTTCAGCCAAAGAGCCCTTCTATACCAGCAGACATCAATCCTCATGCCTGGCACCTGGAAGGGGATCCTGGGGGGAATCCAGCTGCCAGGCCTGCAACAGCCCTGCTTTAGGAGCCTTGTTTGAGTGGTATTCCCAGGAAAAGGGATGTGTCAGGACATGTTCCAGGATGCTGCAGGGCAGCTCAGACCATGTACATGACCCAGCATCAAGCTGTTTAACTCCCCTTCCCTGAGGGGCCCACAATCAGCCCCTCAAGTCCTTTATATCCACCTCAGAGGAGATATATTCCCTCTTGGTGGCATCAGCAGTCCAAAATCTCACATCACAGGGCAGGGGAGAATCACAAAAAGCTTGTCCCACAATGAGGAGCCCATTCCTCATCTGAACTAAGATGACACAGTTTTGCCTCTTCCAAGGTCAACTAGTCTCAGCAGAGACCATTTGAGCAGCCTGCAGCATGCCTGAGAGCTGCTTGAGATCAGTCCAAGGACAGGAGGGGATGAAATTTGGCAGAAAAGGGGAACTGCCTGCACAAGCTGGAAGCCCCAACCCCAGGGGTCTCAAACCTGCACCAGGACCCTCTGATGGACGTCCATACAGGAGAGCAACGCTGCTGCAGTGCCTGAAGAGGGAATCACTGGCCTCCAGCCCACTCCTGTACTCTGCCAGCACCAGCTGCTGCTTCAAACTGGAAAGCATAGCTGGAGACGTTTCAAACAGGCTAGATCTAGCTGCCTGGGGTTTGCTTCACCTTGGGCAAACCAAGTGTGTTGCTGCAATGCAGCAGGAAACTGGAGGCAGTCAGAGCAGGTAACTCGAGGTGGCTCTTGTGAGTGGGGGTGAGTGCTGAGAAGTAATTCCCAAACTGAAAATCTTATAATGTGCAGGTTGACCCAGGACTTTCCAATGACAACTGCTCTGCCCCTGTCCCTGGCTGCACACAGGTCTGGTATAGACCCCTGTCCTCCTCACCTCCAGCCGACGGATGATTTCCCGGAGTGGAAGAGCTGATTCATTTCCACCGATGAAAGTGGTTGTGGGCAAGTGGAAAACTTTGTCGAGGTCAGATTCATCCAGACCATAAAAGCCTGCAGGATTTGTCATGAGTGGGACAAGCAAGAGAAAGAAGAAAGGAAGAGGGACGGGGATACCATCCCATGGGACCAGGTACATTTGGGAGAGGTGGGAAATGGACAAAAAAAAGCAGCATAAAAAAAATAGTAAGCATGAAGGAGGTTTATATGGATAAAAAACAAGCCATAATTAAACAAAAAGACATTAAGCACAGAACAATGAGTTTTTATGGAAAGCACCGCAGGAAACGAACCACAAAAGCAATGTATATGCATGGAAACGGGCAATTAAAATCCAGGGTGAGTCAGGGAATATGGAGCCCCAAGAACACAAAAAATACACAACAAATTACAATAGGGGGAGAGAAAAGAAACAGGAATTGAGGAGTCATTGAGCACATCAAAAGTGTAGGCACATGGCAGGGAATTAAAAATGGAGAGTCAATGCAGAGAAGGAAACAGTTAAAACAGACACAACCAAACAGACAAAACCCCAAGGAGAGAGAGACAGAGAACCAAAAAAGAGAAAAGGCAGCAGGGCCCTGACTCTCCTGAATAGCTCAGCCCAGGAGCAGGGTGACCAGCTGCCACTCAAGGGTTTGGCTGCCCTGGTACCCTTTCACCCCTATCAACAGCTTTTTAATTAGAGCTTTTGCCTAGCTCTGCTCAGCAAACCTCCTCCCTTTGGCGCTGGCAGCTGATGATTTGGAGGCAGCTCCTACTCATGCTACAGGGGCTGTAGGGCCTAGAGAAGGGCCAAGCAGGCCTCAAGAGCTGGATATTGGGATTTAGGGCTGTAGGCGAGTCCTGTCATACCCCAAAGCCATCAGAGGTGCCTCACTACCCACTGGAGCTCATGGTTGTCTTTGGGGAAACTGAGGCACAGAGGAGGAGGGACAGTGCTGACCCTGCTAAACCAATCCAGAAAGCCAGAAGCAGGTCGAGGAGTTGGAGAGTCCCATGACCATTTTGAAGCAGGAGCTTGGATGAAGGAGTGAGTCTACAACCCCGGCACCTCTTTCAGGCTCCTGCTCATCCCGCCCACACTCCCAACGAGGCCTGGTCCCAAGGTGTTTCCTAACCCCAGGGCAGGAGCTGCAGAAGAGAGACATACCACTCCTCCCAGCTTCCTCCAAACCAGCTGGCGGTTCTTTTAGAGAGGGGATGGGGAACACCATCTAAACCTGGCAGGGCAGTGTAACCCACCTTCCTCAGGGGAATGGGAGGCAAAAACTGTCCCTTTGTGAGCTGGCCCCTTCCTTGAACTTCATCTTAAAAATCTATCCCTAGCTGTCTGGTCAGAAATGGACAGTGAGCTGTAGACAGCCTGATCCCCAAAGTGTTCAATGCCAGGCTTGGAGCAACCTGGTCTAGTGGATTGGTCAGTATGAAAGGCCCCTGCCAGCCTAAGCCAGTCTGTGATTCCATGATGACAGGGCTGGTCATGGCTTATCCCTGTGCAGCCTTGGGAGGGGGGGGCGAGTCCAGAAACTGGGAACACTCCAGTCAGCCTGTTGTGGACACATTCCTGGCTGCCACAGCTGTTCATCCCCTCTGCTGCTCACACAACCCTCCTGGACACTGGAGTCCCAGGAGAGTGAATAAAGCCAGGCCCCAGCAACTCTGCTCCAAAGCTATGCCTAGGAACACTGAATCAGACAGGAGTTGAGAGTTTGGCCCCATGTCTCTGGGGCTTCCCTTTGGTTCCCATTCAAATGAAAATCCCAGAGAGAGGCAGCATCCCAGACAAACTGCCTGTTGAAGGGTTTCAGCGAATCCTGAGTAATTTGCTGAAGCTTGCAGACCTGCAGCACAGGGCTTTTGCTTGTTCTTCTGTGATGCCTTGAAGACACTCCGGGACACTTTGGGGAGTATCAGATTTTACAAGGAGGTTTAGGACATCTAAGCATCTTTGCTTCTTCCTTGCTGCAGCCCTGCCAGCTCTGACAATACTCAGTACTTAAAGGCAGCAAAACCATCAGATGGAGGAAGACAAGGGACAAAATGCCAAATTTTCCCTGTGACAAAACCAGAAGACAGCTTGGATTTTTAGGAGCCTTGAACCAATGAGGGAGACTGAGGCCTTTAAAAATTAATATTCACAACAAAACGTACTCTAGCAAGTCAGGCATGCAAACACAGCATAGAAAAGGCCAGCAAGGCTCAAACTGAGGATTTATACAAGGCAAAGTGTCACTAACCCCACACCTACATCAAGACTTAGAGTAGAAATTAAAACTAAAACATCGCAAAACTCAGGAATTGTGGGAGATGGGAGGGGTCCACTTTACCAGCTCAGTTCATGCCCAGAATAACCTATTCAAAGAGAGTCCTACACTCCAGAGGGTTAAGGGCTCATTAATTGCATACCTCCTACTGTTAACACTCTCAGCCGCTCCTTGAACACTGCGAGGTCTAGGGGGGGCAGGGAGGGGGGTGCAGAAAGGGAGAAGATAGAGAGATGCAGTCAAAGTTAGTAAAAAAACCCTGGAACTGTGAAAACTAGTCATGGAAAGCACAAGTCAAAAAAATACAGTATTTAAAATACAGTCAAAATCCATCACAGGCAAAAGGGCAGGGATGGAGGATGACTACACACTAGGCAGAAGAGAAATCTTGGTGGGAAGTCTGATGAGAGGAGGGAAGAGCAGGAGGGGAAGGGGGGCATCAGACACTGGGGAGCAGTTGAGCTGCATGGTTTGAGATCTCCTCTTGCACCTTGATGGGAGAGAGGGTGGCCTGGCATCTTAATTTGCCACAAGCGAAAGCATCCTGCCAAGCTGCACCACAAGGAGTGGGATCCTCTGCAGAGCTGGGAGCTGCCTCCCACCAAACCTGTTCCAGAGGGTTTGCTCTGCTCATGCTGCTGGGAGGATTTCAAGGTCAAGCCATGGAGGTAAGGGTGCTGCCTTTGCACAGAGGAGAATCGGGGTGTTAACAAGCAGGCAGTTCATGAGGAAGACAGTGAGAACGGCGGTGCAACAGGCATGCACAGCTGTCTCTTCTGAAACATGCTTGGTGCAGGCAGAAGTGCCAGCACACTGGAGCAGTGGACAAGCATGCAGCACCAGAGCTGCCTGCCTAGCTAGGTTAGGTAACCCAAGTGCCTCAATCTCACCTGGGTTACAAAAAAGGCTGTGGAAACAACTTGTCCTTTGGGTCTGCAGGGAAAATCAGACATTTCCCCAAAGCAGGAAAAAGGAAGGTGGGAACACCTCAAGCCCAGCTCCCTGCAGGAGGCTCGCCTGGCTTTTCCTGAGCTGAAGGAAAATTTCCATCAATTCCCCTTGGCATGAGGCAGAGACAGCTGCCTTCCATGAGGAGAAATACAGACAAGACAGACTCTTAAGACATAAACAGCCTTCCACACATCACCCAGATTTCAGTGTGCTAAAGTAGTATTTCTCTTTTTCTGCTTTCAGGGGCATACTGAGTTCCTGTAGTCATCCTGTCCCTGTTTTACACACCATGCCAGACCAGCTGCAGTGGAAGACCAGGATGAGATTACTTTGGGCTTTTTTAAGTAACAAAGAAAAGACAAGAGAAGGGGGAATTGGGTGGCTCCAAGCCCCACCACCCCTCAGACAGAGTAGCCCTGCCTAGGTTTTCTCCCTCTGGCATTTTCCCCGAAGACTGCACTGCTTAATCCAAAGAGAGCTTCCAAAACAGAACCAAACCAGTTGCTAAACAAAAGGTAATTGAGAAGGATCAATTCTGAGATTAACCATCCAATTCCTTTGAGTCACAGCATTTACACTTAAACTGTTAGCAACTGTGATCACACCACAAAAGCTGACCTTCAAAGGACTTCACTGTTCAGAAAGAGGAAACAAGATTGTTTCCAAGTTTCAAAACCACTCCTGTTATTAACCACCCTTTCAAGGGCTACATATTCTTTCAAAGAAAGAAAAAAAAAAAAAAAAAGAAGCCAGCAGGATCTCCTTAGAAATTGGCTTTTTCCACCACAAGCAGGCAACACCCAACCTTAGGCCCAGCTGGAGTTCTGTGCTCTGCACCACCACAGGTCATTCTCTACTTCTTGAACACTATTTGCAAGCTAAATTCACCCAGTTATAGTTAGGATTGACTAGATGAGGTTTTCCAAGATAAGAATACCAGCAGAAAATCTACCCAGAAAAAAGAAGTCTTTTGCTAAGATCTAGCCATCTGAGTCTGGGGTTCTAGCATAAGACACAATCCCAGCATGAGCTGGCAGCTGCCACCATTAGATCTTGTTCCCAGGACTCATTATGTCCTATGAATTCATGGATATCTGGGAAGCAAATCAACACCAGCAGCCACAATGACAGGTATTTTAATATTAAAGCCACAAAGGAACAGAGATTAAGCTTAAGGGCTTGCTCAGACACAAGAGATCCCATGCTGAGGCTCCTTCCAGCCAATGCTAACAGAGTAGCTATGCCTGAATGCTTCCCACCACAGTGAGCTACACTGGGACACACTGCTTGGCTTGTGGCAACTCAACCTGGGGAAGCAGGAAAAATGGAGCCTGGACTGCTCCCCACAGATGTTGTTTCAGCTGTACACTGCCACCAGCCCAGTGGGCTGGCTGCCACTGCCAGGGAAGACTTACTCTTGGATCATATTGGGTTCTGTGTCCTCTGAAGCCAGGACATGGCTGGAACACATGATTCCTGAGGAACCAGCAGACTCAGCACCTCTCTGAGCTGACTGTCCCTCTGAACTGACCTTCACCTGAAGCAGACCTGTGAGTTTAATGTACCAGTGGAGAGCAGTAAGGAGCAGTGTTCTCTCAAGGGTCTCTGTTGGGATCAGTAGGGTTTAAATCCTCCATCAATGATATGGACAGTGGAATGATGGGCACCCTCAGCCAGGTGACACCACTGAGTGTTTCAGTGACATGCTGGAGGGACAGGATGCCATCCAGAGGGACTTAGACAGGCTGAAAGAGAGGCACTATGGGTACTTCATGAAGTTCAACAATGCCAAATGCAAGGGTTGGGGCAATCCCCAGTCCCAGCATGGAGGGGAGGGAGGGGAGGGAGGGGAGGGACTGCATAAGGAACAGTGTTTAGTTC
>VZUA01078406.1:0-13495 GCA_013401035.1 Horornis vulcanius | reverse complement strand
AAAAGTTAAATTACATTAGAATTAATTTGCAGAGTAATTCTCACCGACGTTTGGAGAAACAGTTACTGGTGCATCATCAAAATTTACACAACTAATGCCGAGAGGATCAAGCTTTGCAATGTGATGACCCCTGACCTGGAAGCAACAACACAGATTAGTCATTAAAACAAGTTAATTGAAGAGACATTGCTTAAAAAAAAGTTAGAAATTTTCACCCATAGTTTCCCTCTTTACATTTTCTGCAGAGCTATCCCAATTCTAGTTTTACGTAAAGCCTGGAGAAGTTGGGTTTACTGTCACCTACAGCACACATGAGAATGCCAGGAGCCATCAGGACTGCTCTGCTCTACCTGACACCAAGTTTGGCAGGGGTATGAGGGCAATGGCGAGCTCCTTCACAGTACAGACAGGGTCTAAGAGTCTCCTGATGTTTTCCCAGTGTCCAACTTGGGCAGCTCATTTCTACAGATACAGTAACTTCACACTGATGATCTCCTCCTAAGAATCACAGGCACATGAAGAAGTAATTTGCCCACAGAAGCTGTGGTTGCCTCATCCCTGGCAGTGTTCAAGGCCAGGTTGGATGGGGCTTGTGAAGCAATTTGGAAGGTTATAGTAGGTGTCCTTTCCTGTGGCAGGGGGCCAGCAGGGTGAAACAAGATAAGCTTTCAGGACCCTTCCAATCCAAACTATTCTGGGATTATATCAATTTTCCATATTTTGGCAGATACAGGTGTTCTCTTGCCAACAGGGTAGAGAAAACCAGCATTGCCACTGGCAGTGGTAGCTCCTGAAAGGCCAAGGAACACGTGTCAGAGGAACATTGCCAAGCTCTGCAGCAGGTTACAGTATCCTTCTGGAGAGAGGAGTCCACAGCAGAACCTGAAGCACTCTCCTTTGAGGGGCTGGGTGTGGAAATAATGAAGAGCTTTTGCACCAAAGGAGTCCTGACAGCTCCTGGCAGCAGCAGTGAGGCCAGGAATTCCTATGCTGGGTATGAGTCCATACTGGATGCCACAGAGAACAGGAGCTGATGAGGAATTCTGGGTTTTTGCTGCCACAGAGGTAGGTACTCATGGACAGATCCCAGCGCATCTCACTGGGCAAACTCAGGTGATCTTGGTGGCCAGCATTCTCCAATTGGTGAGCCACAGGTTATTCCTTGACAGTTTCAGGCTCAGTGATGCTGGGAATGGGGCAGGAAATACAACTGCCATGGTACAGGGTGCAAAGACTTCCTTGCAAGCAATACCCTGGGCATCAAATCTGCTAGCAGTTAGGAAAAGCACTCGAATACAAGTGAATTATTAAACCTCTAGTATAAACCAGACACATTGATCTGACCTTATTTACCAGAACATATTCCTATTCAGAGCATCCCATGGGGATTTTAGGATGGGAGTTGTGTGGTTTTACCAGCCAAGGAGTCTGAAATCAGCCATCAGCATTAAGGCAAACCATGAAGAAAGCACCATTACCCCTTACTCTCTGAAGAGCCAGGTGACACCATAGCCCTGAGCACTGATGGCCACAGGAAAGCTCTTCTAGGCCAGCTCTGTCTGTGAAATATTTGCTCGTCCATCTTGCAGCAAACCACAGGGGTGAACCCATCACATAGCAGTCAGCAGGATGGAAGCTCACCATGCTGCTCCCCGTGGCCAGGATGCTCTCAGTGGGATCAGGAGGCCACTCAGTCCAGCAAACAGCTTTGAGCTGGGGACACCTGGTGGCTTACAGATTACCTCAGCATTTTGCAGGTACACACAAAACCCTCAAATCAGTGTGGGAGCAAAGGAAACACCTCTTTCCCTACAGAAGCCATGCTGTTTGTTAGCGTCTATATGCAACACAAGCCAAAGCAAGGAAAAAGAAAGATGCTCCAAGGGTTGGAGCCTCTCTGCTCTGGAGTCAGGCTGGGAGAGCTGGAGGTGTTCAGCACAGAGAATATACAGCTCGTGGGGGGGATCTTGGAGCCCATTCCAGGGCCTAAAAAGAGTTGGAGATGGACTTTGGACAAGTACCTGGAGGGACAGGACATGGGGGATTGGCTTCCCACTGCCAGAGGGCAGGGTTAAATGGGATATCAGGAAGAAATTCTTCCCTGTGAGGGTGGTGAGCCCTAGCACAGGCTGCCCAGACAAGCTGTAGCTGCCCCATCTCCGGAAGTGTTCAAGTCCAGGTTGGTCCAACCCTGGATAAACCTGGGATAGTGGGAAGTGTCCCTGCCCATGCCAGGGGGGTGGGAACAAGATGGTCTGTAAGGCCTCTGCCAAGCCAAACCACTCTACAACTCAAAATTAATAATGACTTGGACATGCAAACACAGTTGCAATTAAGGAGTCATCACTGATGCTGCAGCAGAGTAGTCATTGCTCACCGATAATTATAAGTACAGGGAAAACCAAGTTTGATCCAAGTAAGAAATTGTGTCGTGTTTTAAGTAGGTTACTAATCACATGCAAGGCTTCCTTCACCTTCCTACTCTTTCATACCTCCATATACTGTTATGAACATGCCCACCTGGACATCCCACTGTAGGCCTGATTTCTGAGTCTGAGAAGATTTTNAATATTTGGAGTCTCTCATGTCCAACAATGACATCTCACTGCAGCTACAGCCCTACTATGACACCAGGGCAGGGAGGAAGGTAGATTTCTCATTAAGGACAGCTTAGAGAAATACATCCAAGAGCCATCACCTTCCTGCGCTGCCATTCAGAGCCTGAAGAAGAGACAGGCATGCTGAAGAGGTTACGTACGGATTTCGTGTTCAAATCACTGACTTCAAGCTTCTGCTTCCAATTACATCACTCCACTCCATGTTCAAACTTGGCATCTGCCCACTTGTTCCACTGGCAGGGGCTGCCTGAGAGCTGGCAGGGTGGTCATCTCTCATGGAATCAGTCATGCGGGTCATCACAAACAGGTCCCAAAGCTGACATCAGCACCCCAGTTACAGCAGTAGGTACAGAAGGGACACTGTCTTGGAGCCAGAGAGCAGGGCCAAGGCTGGGCAGACCTTTGGATTTTCCCAGTGCTACAGTTCCTGCTGTAACTCATAGCCTTTTACACTGGATTTTCCCCATACCTCAGCAGGAACACAGCTGCACAGCACAGCAAGTGCTTTGTCACAGGAACAGGTGAGAAGCTTACAGTCACAACTGCACAGCATCTGAGTTCATTAATTTCTCACCAGAGCCATAATTACAGACCCCCTAATTGATAAACCAGAGCACAAGAAAAGTAAAAGGATAACACAGATGTAGAAACACATCTAAATGTTCTCCAGAGTTAAAATACTTGCTGGCCTTCCCTCAGCCAGAAGTGCTCCTGCTCCAAACTTGTTTCTCCCAGAAGGCTGACTTGTCTGCATTGGTCTGAGCTACAGCCCATCAGCCCCATGGACCACTTCCACGTTGCAAATCACATGGAAATGTTTCCTGTCCTTTTATTTTAGGACCTCTGACGTTCTGTCTGCAAGAGGGGGAAGCAGGATGGGTGCTCCATGCCACTGCTAAGCATGGCAGGAGCTCTTGGCACAGAAGCAGCATTCCAGACAACAGCAAACTACTCATGTGGAGAAGACCTCCCCCACCCTGCCACCCTGTTTGGATGACAATAGCTTTAATCTTCCTGTTGTCCAACAAAGCATCAGCTGAACTTCTGCCCCAACAGATCAGCTGCTCCTATTCCTAACAAGGCAGCCCAGCTCCTATCCTGCATGCTCTCCATGCAAACACGTGCATTATTCGTAATAACACCAGCCCACCTCAGCCACCGCAAGCCCCTCTACAAAGGACATTACCCTGCTTGGCATAAAGTCCCCTTACCTGATATGCCCTGATGAGAGATTGCACTGCAAGATGGTCCTCCACCAGTTTATCCACGTTAGGCTGTGCCTGAACCAGGGACTGGGCTTGGGACAGGATGGAGAGGCTGGCAGTCAGTGGAGGGGGGCTTTGGTAAGCAGTGCCTGGAGCAGCTCCAGCATTGGCGTTGCGAAAAAAGATGTCCCATGACTATGAAAAAGGAAAGAAGAGAGGTGACCAGGGTCTCCACTTGCAGTCCAAACACCTCCTCAGTCAAGGTTACAGAGATCTCAACTTTACTGCCAAAGCAGGGACAGAGCCGCCTCCCATGCACCTCAGCTCTATGCAGCCACCACTGAAGGCAGCCACCTGCCTTGAACAAAAGAGCACTAAAGCTCTCCCACTATTCCAGCTGTATCGCTATCCCACTTCTCATCCATCTGGATTGTTTCTTTTGGCATGAGGCCAACACCAGAGCCACCCCTCCCTTAGCAGTGGCACCAGGACAGGATACAGTGATACCCCATCCCTTGCCTCTGCTTTTGGAACCACTGCTCTGAACAACAAGCCCCAACCTGGACATCCAGCTCATTTCCTTCTCCCCAGTGGAGGCCACTGGTTTCTAAATGCCCCAGTATTTTCTGAAAAATATTTCTGCCCTGTAATCAAATACACATCTTCCTCTTTCCATGGTCTGAATGGCTGTAGATCTAAATCCCAGCATAAGCCATGCTGTTCAGCCCTCAACCAGCAATGTTTTTATTTTTCTATCTCTTCAATTTTCCCCCATCCTTTTGGTGATATCAATGACAGCTCTATGGAGGTACTCCCATACCAGCTCTCCTATGCCCAGAATGAGACAGCTGCCACCTCTGCTCCTGTTCCCTCTGCAGATGGGCATTTCTAGGTGTTAAGAAAACAAATCAAAACACTGGAAAAAGCCCTGGACAGACTTTGTGTACTGTCATACTTTCCCAGTGCTGTCTGAAAAGCCTGGAAGGTCCCAGGCCAAACTCAAGTTAATCAGTCTCCTTGTAGAAGCATCAACAGATTTGTGGAAGGAGAGAGCCTGGCCAAACAAAGTCCAATCCACATCCTCCCAGTGTCACGCTTGTGCTTCATCTCATGTGCAACCAAATGATGGCAAAGGATGAGGGCACAGCAGAACAGCAGCTGTGTGCCAGCACAGACCCAGAAAGCTAGCAAGAGCAAACAAATCCTGTGGGATCTGCATGCTGGCTTCAGCCCAAGGGTCTCTCCACCAACTGAGAGCTTGGCATCCTGCACCTTGGAGAGCACCAAATACAGCCTTGGCGATCAGAGATGAGTGAAGCCCAGCCATCCCCAGAGTATTTAAATCAGGGTTTAAACCCCTCAAAGAAGGCGTTGCTTGGGGCAGAAAAGTTTTTGTCCCCTGGAAGCAGGGTGGAGAGGACCAAAAACCTGCCCTTTGCTGGAATCGCCCCAGCTCAGCTGTTCCCCGCAGAGCTCCTCCAGTACCAGCACCCATTACATGCCCCAGGAAGGTATTTCCAGTCTCAATTTACCCAAACACCCCATTGTCCCATCACATGACTGCACAAGGTGAATAAATTTAGAAACAGGTCACGCTAAAGGAACATAAATAAGATCCGGAACATTTTGACACTGTAACTGATAAACAATCACTTCTCCAAGGGAGGAAAATAGGGAAGACAGAAAACATACAACCCTGTTCTGACGGCTCAAGGAAATTTCAGTGGGAAAACAGGGAAAGCTGCTTTTTGTTCCATCCTTTTTCTTCCCCAGGCTCACAGAGCTCCTGGGTGCCAGCAAAGCCATCAGCTCCTGCAAATGGAGAGACAAGCACCCAGGGATGGGCTCTGTGCCCTTGGGATGGAGAGGAACCTGGCTGGCTACTTTGCTCCATGGTTTAAGGTTGTTTCATGTACTGGCAAACAAAGACAGGCAAGAGAAAAGGAGCACTTACCAACCTGGGAGGAAGGTGAGGACAAAGCCAGGGGTGTTGCCTTTATAACCTCCGGTCTTCTGCCATTCATACCTCTTAAGAGTTGCAATTAGCTTCTGTTTCAGAAGACAATGTTCCCTTTAAACTCCGAAAACAAGGTGGGGCACTGGCTGGGTCACCTTGGGCACTTTCACTGAGTGCTTTATTGCTCTACAGAATGACGTCTGGAGGGCACAGGGCAGGCTAGGGCCCTGATAAGTGCCATAAAAACATCAGCTTTCAACCTGCTGGTGTGGTTTCGAATTCAAGAGAATCCAAAGGCTATCCCATGGGTTTCACATGGGGAGCACAGAGGTGCCTCTGGAGCTCACATCTCCTATGGGAGAGGCTGAACAGCCCCATCAGTGTTATCCTGCCTTATCATGGGAAGGAGGACTTTGCCTTAATCCAGCACTTGCCAAAGGCAACAGCAGTAATAAACTTATGGGATTATTCCTCTCTGACTTCTGTGCCTGTGGCAGCTCTGTGAGCACTCCACTTGCTTTTATACTCTGTATAGAGGCATACAGGATATAAGATACACAGATATACATTTTGGGTACAAGACACCTCACATTCAGGGCATTTTTAGACAGTCCCACAGCTGCATCACAAAGCATTAGCCTGGTCTGGCTTTCCCAGTACTCCACCATGCACTGGCAAAGTGGGATTGGTGAACCAGCTGCTTGCCACAGACTAGGACAGTTCAGGCTTTAGAGGGATCCTGAGCTCAGTTCTGTGAGTGGAGCTCAGGGCAGGCTCCTCCTATTGGGAATAGTCCCAAATCAGCTCACAAAACCAAACCAGCACCTTCTACCAGATTCAGCTTCTGTAGAAGGGTGTGGGCTCATACTGTCATGTCCCAGTGTCCCAGCTTCGAGGTTAGGCATGTACAGTAAGAGAACAGGGGTGACATTTCCCATCCACTGCAGGCACTGAGGGTGCTTCAAGTTGGGATGTGCCTAAGGACATCCTAAGGACAGTTTCCACCTCCAGCTCAGGCCGCTTTCTCCTCCTTCCCCTGCCACAGGCTCCAGAAGCATCAACCCTGCTTGGCATGGTCCGCAGGTCTGACAGCACCTCCTGCTCCAGCAGGGAGAAGAAACGAACATCAAAACTTAAGGCTAAGAAGGAGGAGAAGTAGCCTGAACCAAACTGAAGGCCGGTAATCTTCGCTGAGAGCAAGCAGTCAAGCAGCAACCAATGGGTTCATGCTATGCACATTGCTGCGTCTTTTATCAACCTAGACAAGGACTTTCAGTTTTCTGAGGTGTGATGGGGTCATCAAACCCCTTTCAATTTAAAATCCCAAACACTGGCAAATTAAGGAGTCTGTGTTAAGGGCTATTTCATGTACAGATCCATGGGGAGAGCTGTGTCCCTATTGCCCAGTTCAACCCAAACTCCAGGGCTGCTGCTTAGGGAGGATGAACCTATCCCAGACGTACGCAGGTACCACCCACCTGCAGCCACAATGGTTTGGCCACCTTCCCTGAAGCACCCATGATGTTGCTTAGGGTACGGGGAGACTGTGGGCTGTGCCAAGCACCCAAGCTGGTCAAGTGGAGGGCAGGAAGATGGTGTCCCCACTTCCAGGGGATGCAGTCCCAGAAGCAAGCAGCACTGACCCTGTGGCAGCCCACTGGCAACCATCCCCCTCACCTCCTCTTTCTCTCACTCTGCTCTAATTTTTATTATTCTTGCTATTATTATCCAACTCTGCTCATTGGACCTGAAAACTGCAGTTCAGCTAAAGGATTCCATGCAGAAAATGCTGTAAAATAACCTATTTTTACCTCCCTATTTTAAGCAAGCACTAAAGCTTGTTCTGCAGTTTAAACCCCTGGTGTCTACATGGAGGAAATGCATTCAGTGTGCTCAGCTGGGACCATCCCACCAGCTGCAGGCCTCAGAAGTTTTTTGGTGACAACCGCAAAGACACTCCAGCTCTTCCCAGTTGAATGCATCCCTCCTCCCTGGCGGGACACAGCACAGCAAGGAGCAGCTGATCTCTGTGCTACACAGGGATAGAAAAACTTCAGCCAAGTCCCCATGATAGCCTTTTTCCTTCCAAGAGATCCACCCTAGGATCTGACCCTCCATCTGGCAGGATGGAGGCCAATGCTTATCAAGGACAGGAGGGGCACTTTCTTTCCCCAGGGAAGGCACACAGGCTGATGAAAATTGCAAGCCAACAGGACTAGAGATAGCCACAAGCCCAGCCTAAGCACAGCAGCTCAGCACTGCAGCAGGAACAGGGGACCCATGAAAAAGTGCAGAGGACAAAGGAGCACAGAGAGGACAAAGGAGCATAGAGAGGAGCTGGGAAGGAATCTTGGTAAACAGGTCACTGGAAGGAAGTGGAGTCCACACAAGAGACAAGGCCTAGAATGAGGCCAAGTGCACCAAGAAACATCAGCAAAGTCTGTATCAACACATGCATCAAACCTACCAGAAGTTTTGGGACCTGGAGCTGGATTTTGTAGGATCACAAAATGGTTTATGTTGGAAGGGGCACTCAAAGGTTATACAGTCCCATCTCCCTGCTCCAATTCCTTTCTGCCAAGCAGGACCCCAGCTTAGTTTTGTTGGAAAAGCAGTCCCTAATACTTGCTTTTTCCATTGTGAGTCTCAGGTTTGCTTCCTGGAAATGGCAAGACCCCAGTCCATTCCATACACTGATCTTCCTGCTGTCACAAACAAGTGAGTCCCAGCCACGCAGGAGGAAAACACTTATGTCAACTGCACTGCTCTCTGAGCACTTGGAAGTACTTCCAGAGATGTTGATTTCCAGGGAATCAGTCACCCAGAAATCACACACTTGCCATTCTTCACCATAAACACTGGACTTGGGGCCTGGAAAGGGGGTGAAAGCTCAACCCTTATAGGGGCTCAAAACGTGACTGCACAAGGCCCCAGGTGATCTGGTCTAGCCATGAAGGTGTATGTCCCCCACAAGCTAGAGGCCACCTCCAAGCTGGATGCCAGGGCAGAAGCTCTAGAGTCTCCTTCCAACCTAAATTCTCCTCCAACTTCTTCAGCCAAGGGTGCACATGCCCTGCCAACCTACAGACAGGCTGACAAGCCACGTTAATGAGGAGACAAGATCAGAAGCAAACAAGAAGTCTGGCCACAGGACCCAAATTCACTTCCCAGCCAGCTTCTGTGGTCAGTCCTGATATTCACTCTCATATCCACTCAGAGTGACTTTCAAGACTGTCCAGAGTCTGGAACCAAAGAGCTGGTATCACACTATGACTCTCTGTCAAAGTCATGATTGCGCCTGTTGCTGGGATAAGGTGGCGTAAACCCTCACTTTTTTTAAAATTAAGCTACAGTATTTAAGCTCATGGCTTTTAATTCAATATCCCACTTCTGAGGGAAGGGTTGTACCATGTCCTTGGGCAGCTTGGCAAAGGGCACAACCCAAACTAAGATATTTTGTGATTTCCAAATCTATAGTTTGGCTCACCCGCCTGTTTCCCTCCCAAGAAGCATGAAGTCAACATTTTTGTGAAAATCCTTGTTAAGAACTTTTTAGCACCTTCATTTAGAATGGGTGGGATCATTAAAAACACATCAAAACCGCCGTGAGTGCTGGGGCACAGGATTCCTTATACCCCCAACTGCTCATGCACTCGTCCTATCCTGGTCTGCACCTGGCCCAAAAATAAAGAAAATCCCTGCTCCACATCAGGACATGTTCAAAACTGTCCTAAAAATCCCCTGGGTAATGCTAAGACTTAGTCATTGGAGGAATGTTTTCCTTGTGAAACACTGCAGATGGGGAAAAAAATGCTGTGAGGTTTCAGAATGCCTCCTCACAGCTAAGCCCTCAAGGGCCGGGCTCAGCCTTGCTGGAAGAGTTTCAGGGACCCAGATCAGGACAGACCTCTGTACATACTGACCACAGCTGGATAGTTTTCCCAGTTGTAAGTTCAGGAGCAAATGGGAGGAATTCTTCTGGCCACCAGATGCCACTCCCTCCCTATCTGTACATCAGCAGCCTGACTTTACACATACAAGCTCAAAGCCAAGCTTAGCTACATCTGCCCCAACACAAAAAATCACCCGTGCCTGAGACAAAAAGGAAACCAGCTCCTCCACTCCAGAATCAACCCTCTTGATGAACCATCAGAGGTGGAAAAAATACAGCATTGGGAGCTTGCTACAGATGGATTTCCAGAAGCCATTCCTTGTATCTGCTTTTGATCCAGGATGCTGCCTGTGTCCCAAGCCCACGGTGTTCCCTCTTGAACAGAAAAAGTTCCTCTTCGTTCTTGTTCAAAGAATCACTGCTGTTTCTTTTGGGCAAAGTGAGGCAGAAGGACCATCCACAAACATCCAGACCCTACAGATGGATTCACTCCTCATCAAGAGGTGGCACTTACCTGCACCCCCTGCTCAGACACACAGAGAAGTAAAGGTGATGTCCTGGCAAGGTTAATCCTTACCTTATGTACACTTTTGGGATTTTCCAGCCAAGCATAATACATTTCCTCCACATAGTTTGAACTAGTCCCACTCAGAAATGGTTCAGCAGCCACCGGTGCACTGTAGCACCTGAGCTGTTGGAACGTCCTGGGTGCTGCCAGTCTGTGTTGGGAAATTGTTTTTACAGTCTGTGAGGCTGTCAACGGCCTCAGTTTTGCTGCACAAGTCCTTAAGTTAAGCATTTTTGTCCTGTTGCCTCACACAAGTTCCTGTTGAGGGAGAACAGAAAAGTGGGTTACAAACTACTGCAGAAGAGCACCGAACAGAGACCACCCCTTCCCCCAAGCATGGAGAACTGAGTTTAAGATCAGTTTTTCATTTGGATTAATCCATCCACCCTGTCCCACAGCCAGGTCCCTGATGGCTTGGAAGTGCAGTTTTTGCTCAATACACTTGGCATGGCCAGGTCTGCCTCTTCCATCCCTAGCAGCATGGCATCATCATCTCCCCAGTCACAACAATGCAAAGCAAATTTGTCTGGCAGGTACCCAACACTAGCCTCGAATGAGCCACTGCACATCAAAGCCACCCACATCTCTTGATTTCAGTTTCTTCCCTCACTCTCCCTCCCTGGTAGGTCTGGGCTTCCATTTCTCTGACCATTCTGCTTGGCCAAAGTTTTCTTCTTGATTTGTTGTGACATGCACCAGGATAAAGCTGGGAAGAAACCATCTAGAGGGAAAATTGTTTGGAAAGTAGGGGTATAGCAGTGCAAAGCACTTGAGAAGTGGGATCCAGGAAAGACTGCTTCTCCTCAAAAGCCCAGACCCAGGAATATCAGTGCAGATTAAAGACCAAGAGAGGGACTCTCCCCTGCTCAGAGAACCCAGAAAAGTAACCTGGAGCCAGTGGTGGACATATGTGAGATCCCACCTTGCAACTTTTAGTAGGGTATGTACCAAGAGGTCTGGGGTTAGCCAGGGAGTTTGCAACAGGGTCGGTCATGGCATTTCACATACATCCAACCAATCACTGCAGCCCAAGGAATCCACTGGAGATCATCCTGAAGGAAGTGCAGGCACTTGAAGCAACTCTTCTTGGAGTTGCCCTTTCTACCCAGCTCATCCTGCAAGAAGCAGGACCCAAGGCTAGAGGTGACCCAGCTGGCTGGTTTCCATATCCCAGACCAGTTTAATGAGCAGCAGCCCAATGTCAAAGCAGCTATCATGTGTTCACCAGATTAAAATGGAATTTCACAAGGGACTAGAAAGAACAACACACCTTCATGGCCAGCATTTTGCTAGCCAGCCTTCCAGGTTTGTCTTGCTGAATCTAGTTTAGATACTGATCTCCTCCCTGTAGTGACCAATAACAGGATCCAAGGGTTGCATCAGCGGAGGTTTAGGCTAGATATTAGAAAAAGGGTTTTCACCCAGAGGGTGTTTGGGCACTGGAACAGACTCCACAGGGAAGTGGTTAAAGCACAAACCCAGAGAGTTCAATAAGCATTTAGACAACACTCTCAGGCACAGGGTGTGATTCTTGGGGATGGTCCTGTGCAGGGCCAGGAGTTAGACTTGATGATCCTTGTGGGTCCCTTCCAACTGCGTGTATTCTGTGATTCTGTAGTTCTGGCTGCATAGCATAACAGGTGTTACACTTCCCATTGCAAACCATAAGGTTTCAGTTGAAAGAGCTTGAGGAAGACCCAGAGTCACCTGAATTCAGACAAAGTGTTTGACATATTTACCCATAGAAAAAAGAGAACCACTTGTCATTTCCACCCTGACCACAATCACACCTGATAAGAAAGGCCAGCAGATTCAGGACCATAAGTGCCACAGCACTGGGAATTCTCCTAGTTCACCCTCATCAGATCTACAAAGTAAAACACACACTGCTATTTTTCCTTGAAGTGTCCAAGGCCAGAGTGGATGAGGTCTGGAGCAACCTGGGCTAGTGTAAGGTGTCCCTGTCTATGGTAGAGGGGTGGAACTGGATGATCTTTAAGATACCTTTCCACTCAAAGCATTCCGTGATACTTCAGAGAGCCAACTGAATGAGGTGCCAAAGTACAAGCATGCATATGGCAGGGGAAAAGCTTTAGGACAGAAGCAGCATCTCCAGTTTCATGTCCAGTTTTGGTGCTGTCACTCAGCAGCAACCAGTGACCTCTCTGGAAAACAGTGAGGTTAATGCCAGAGTTTGACCCAAAGTGAACAGACCTAGCTTCTCTCTGAGGATTTCTTGCAGGAAGGGTTCGCTAGGAGCCTGGACAGAGACAGGCAAGCTTGGAGCTGGGATGATTGCATGTTGGATCACAACAGAGAACCAGAAGCAAGGACATATGAAACCAAGTCTCAGATAAGGGATATCAGGATCACACAGGAATGCAAAGGTCACACTGGGAGTGACGACTGAGGAGAGTGCAGAGGGGCAGCCAGTCACAGCCCAAACCTCACCAAAAGGTCAAACCTCAGGAGTGCCCACAACAGATGATGGCCCAGAGCGCGCCAATAAGATTAACCTGTTATATGTGACCCACCCGCAGCCGGGATGGGGACGTCAGGCTTGATGGCAGGTACTTGGTAACGACTTGAGACTTAGGAATTCTTTCTCCGTTAAAAACAGCACAACGTCCACCTTCCAGGAAGCGGCGAGGTCAGAGCCACCGGCGCAGCCAAATCTTATCCAGCACCGGGCACCTTCTAGTCCGCGGCACGCGCGGGCCTCAGGGCGGGCGGGGCCCGGGGCAGACCCTCTGTGGCCGCTACACGGCCGACCTCGGCCCACCAGAAGCCACCAGACATCTCCGCGAGGCACCGCGGGCTCGGACGGCATTCCCCGACGGGGCAAACGGAACGAAGCGGCCCCGCGGCGGGGCACAGGGAGGGCGTGGGGAGACCGTAAGAAGCGCGGTAGCCCCGCGTGCCCGGGGGTGCGGGAAGGAGTATTGAGACCACCCCCCCCCGCCCCGCCCCTGAGAGCGCGCCAGGCCCGCCCCCCAATCATAGCCCGTCACCGACGCCTAGCTTGGCGCCCCTCGCTGTCTATAGGACAGAAGCGAGCAGCTAAGCCTTCCCATTGGCCGCAGGGCTGCCCATCTCGCCACAATTCCGCCTCCTTCGCTCCCCTCTTCCCAGGCGCCCGGGCGGCGCCAAGGACACCGGGGCACGACGGCGGGCCCTTGGCCCAGCGCGGCCCCCGGCACGACCCCTGCCCCGCTCCGGCGCCGGGCCCGTCCCCAGCCCTTCTGAACGGCGGGG
>VZUA01078402.1:16620-35490 GCA_013401035.1 Horornis vulcanius | reverse complement strand
GAAATACAGCATAGTTAGCTACCAGATGAAAATGATTTTTCTTGCAGCAATTACCATGGTAGTCCCAGAAGGGGTTTGTTATGTTAAAACAGCACTGAGACTCCAGAACTGTTCACAGGCAGGTTTTTAGGCTGCTTTGGAGGGCCTGCTGTTTGCTTTTGTTGGCAAGCATGACCTGTATGTTTATTTTATTCCTTCTTTACTTCACATGGTGAATTTTGTTCTCTGCTTTTAAAATGCAAATGGAAGGAAATATTTTACTATAGTTTTCATTAGAAAAGTAGATAGCAACAGGTCTAGCAAGAGTCTTGAGCTGCAAACCCAGATGAGAATATTGGTTATGCACTGTGCAGAGCACAAATTTCCTTCAAAACCTTTATTCTCTACTCACTGTGTCTCACCAGCTCTTGCTAATGTAACCCTGGAGAACCAGCCCTTAGGAATGACAAACGGTACCAGGGCTAGGCACAGCTGTTCACCTACACAAACACAGGGTGGAAATCACTGGGTTTATGGTAATTCATAAAAGGGTTATGCTGTACAGTGCATCAAAATGTAGTTCAACAGGGCCTTGCTGTTATACAAAAGGCAATCTGTAGGCCTTGCATGTACAAACAGGAGGATGGACTACAAGGAGCATAGGGTCAACATTTTCAATCCTCCTAACACTGATAGAACCTCAGATGTTTTACCCTGGATAGTTTAATACAGGCCTTTAAAAAAGTTTAGAGGAAATGGGGAGAATCCAAGTGGAAGGAAAAGGGATTATCAAAAAATTCTAAATGTTTGTTTCATCAGACATTGAATCACCAGGTTTACTTAGTTTGGAAAGAGAAGAATGATGGGAACAGGTTAACAAGTACACAGAAGTCAATTTAGTATGGAAGGCAGTAAATTTGTCTTACCTGCCCATGGTAAATAGGATGGAAAGAAAATGGTATGAATTGTACCAAGAATAGATAAATATCTAAAAACCCTTTCTAATGTTAAAGACACATTGGACTAGATTTTTAATAGATGTCATAGTGTTTTGAGCACCAATATCCTGAAAGATCTCTTAGACAAGCTTCCCTTAAGTATAGAATGGAAAGTGGATCTATTCTGGGACAGCAAGGATGGATGGGATAAGCCCCAGCAAGGTCACCTATCCCCACAATTCTGTACTTGGATGGAAAACTTGCTGCTGGAGCAGGAGCCCTGTCCCATTCTGTCTGGGGCTGCACCTCCCTCATACACCACAGATCATCCCTCTCCAGGTAACCTGCTGGGAACCTTATAACATGCTGAATCTGGAAGTAAAAATAAAGGAACAGTTCTGTTTAAAATCAGTGTTTCAAATAAAAAATAATCAACAAGAATTCTCTGTCGTCTTTCTCTTAGAATAACCAAAGCCAAATTTATGAAGTCAGGTTGGAAAGCAACATCAAAGGGCATTGGTAACTTTGACAAAACCTGCCAAAGAACACACTTGTACAATTTCCATACCACGTCTATGCCTTTGAAACTTGAAGGAAGAGAATCAGGAAATCAATGAGTCCAAACTAGAAAAGACTTAAATTGGCACAGCCTCTTTTAACACAAATGTGAGGCTTGAACCAGAGAATTAAAATCAGGCAATAGGTTTTTTCTGTTTAGAAAACTACTCACAATATCTCACATAGAGGTTATCTGCAAAGCTCCAGTAAGATATATTAGTGCTATCACATAATGTTTGAATTTTGTCAGGATTTGTCAGACATTTAGTCAACCCACAAGTTCATAGAGTGCTGTGAAGACAGCCCATGTAGGGCTCATGGCAGTAATCACACAGCTCTTCTGCCTCCACCTCCACCATGTCCAGTTCCCAGCTCCAAAGGAATTTATAACATTTTCATAAGCAGAAAATATTTCTTCCTTGAAGAGTAAAAAAATAAATCACATAAAATCACATAAAATCTTCTACCTAGGACTTTTCCACTTACAAAATACTTCCAACTTTGCTGTACACAACTGAAAAAAATCCTGTACAAAAGGATAAAAATCCAGACCTCAATTTGTTACTTGAAATATGAAAAAGATAAATAAGAAGTGAAAAAATATTGTGGTACTCACACAGATCATTCTCTAACCAGTCTTCCTTCAGGTCAACACGTTCTTCCCAGGACCAAGTACTCTTTCATATTCTTTCACTTGTTAGTCAGTTAGGCACACTAAGTGATTACAAAACATATTTAAGAAGATAATACAATACTAGCCCCATGAAGACCCTCTTTTCTGCCTCGTATTTTGCACTTATTGTAGACATCTTCAGTTTCCTGAAAAACATTCACAACTTTATTTCCTGGGTGATCAACTGGTGTTCAGCTGACACAAGTGCCACTGAAAACAGGGAAATAAATTCTCCAACCAATTTGCTGCATTAGAAAGTCAACATTACTTTATTCATTGTGCTGGATGCATGGGGATTTCTCCTCAAAACATGCTCGAGCAGCAAGCTGACAAGGCCAGTTATGTTCATGAAACTAAAACCTATCATCCCATTTCTATTCATTACATGTCCAGAATACATGTATGGGAATTTACTGGATATGAATAAGGGTCTTTTGAGGGTCATGGGTGGTCATTTGGTGGTCAAAATTCCCTATTATGGATGCAGATCTTCTGATTTATCTTCTTTTCTGAGAGTATCTCAAATATGTGGTCAGGCTATGATGCCCTTCCCTTTATCATTCTTACTCTGACACTCTATCTTTGTTCTCAAACCTAAGACATCTACTAGTACATATTAATCACTAAAGTAAGTACACAAAGAAGCATTAGTTAGCACAAGACTTATTAGTCCTAGAAGTTAACAGAAAGCCACATTAATCTCTGGCATTTGTACTAATATGCATATGGTACAAAACTAAGCATTAACCATGAATGCAGAGATCACGCATTATTGTGTGAAAGTTAGAAGAATTTTATGACATCTACCCTCACTACTGCATAGACTCCTTAAAGAAATACAACTTCTTTGGTAACACAAGTTTGAGAACCATTAGCAATATCTTTAATTTTTCTAGGCACACCTGTGAAAAGTGATTAAAATGGTCCAAATCAAACCTGCATTTCTCAGAATGGCAAATGTTCACCATGATGTCTAGGAGGGCTTTGGACACTAGTTTATCTGAAGTGGGTTAGGGAGCACTCAAGACAATTAGATTCACTAGCAGGTTTTAAAAGAGCATAATTTCAATCCTATGGCTGACAATGAACACCCAGCAGAGCTGGGCAGGTGACTAGTTCCATCAGCTAAATGCAGGAGAAGTTGTATTTTTGAGCCTGAAATATTAGATAAATTAATAATTATTTTTTTAAAGATTCATGTAGAATTTAGAGAAAACATAAATCTCTCCTACAGAGAATGCTAATGCAAAAAACTATTAAATTACTCTGACTGTGGATCAAATTGCTTCCTCTTCCATTAGGTTTCCTTCTCCATAACACATAAATGGAGAAGAGATATTAACATTATATTTCTTGTAGACTTCTCTAGACTCTGAACTGTGGCTGTCTTTGTTTCTTCCTTATGTACTTGCATTGAACTAAATCACTCTTCAAATAATCAGTAAAGGAATGGAAATATAGATACAAAGTAGTAATATATGACTATTACTGTTCCCAAGAAAGAACAGGAAAAATCTTGGACAAAAAAGTTTGCCCTGGGATTCTTATACTATAAAAGTTTAATATTCTTAGGTATTATTAAGATAAGGTTGACTGTTGTCAAGTCATACTGAACATGCTGCACAAATGATGTAAGTTGTCTTCATCCTACTGGAAATACTTTGCAACAGCGTTCACTTATAAGCTGTCTCTAGTAAATGGGCAGAAAATTAATTTCTTGGGTAGTTAACTGTGCTATGGACTTTGAGATCCTTCCCACTAGGTCTGATTATGCCTCATCCTATTTCCTAACTTATGTCAAAATTATTTCTCAGTAAGAAAGCCCCACTGTGAAATACTCCTTTAGGTCCTCTCTCAGGCACTGTATTTCCTTAAGCATACATTGTACACATGCAAGAAAAAAAACCCACAATACTTTTCTTGTGTTCTGGTTTTTAACAATTAATTGAATTTACATTCAAATAACTTCAAAACTTCAAAAGTACATGCACAGAAGGCAGAACAGGCAAAGTTAAGATCCTGAAGGGAGGACTTTTAAGAGCAGAAACTGTAGAGGTTTGGTTTGTACACTCAAGTATTTCAATGTTCTAAATGGAGAGAAATTCATTCTGCACTCAGTGTTTGAAAAGAGGGGGGAGTGAAAAAGTAGAGGGAAAATGTGCCTGAGAACGACTTTAATAAAAGTTTGTTGGTATGGTCTGTTCAACACAATTGTTTCAAAATCCACACTGCACTAAAAATATGTGTCAGACTCCCCTCTATCTGGGTCTAATTTGTGATTCCCAAGAAAATTTTTTTGCAATTTCTAGCTTTGCTCTCTGTAGTGACTTCATAATTTTATTTCTGTATTTATTAAAACAATGCAAGGAAGTAATTAATTTCAGGTTTATTAGGCATTTTTGTTGTTTTTCTTTTTCTTTCCCAGGGTATATGGAGAAGCAAAGCAAGATGTCTAGATAGGTGGCTAAGATGTTTTGAAAGGATGGAAATCAGAATGTGGTTGAAAGGGATAAGACATTGTTTTATATGAGACAACAATTTCAACATTTACTTTTTCTGGTATGTTTTTATTCTAGTCACAGTTGGGCATATGTTCAAAATCCTTTCTCGTGGGTTTACAACTTGGATTGAAAGCCAACATTTTCCAAATGATGGAGAAAAGTTTCCCAGCATCACAGCAAGTAAACTTAAAAGGGGCCTGTTGATAATATCCTCTCAATAGAAGTGGGCAGGTGAATATGGTGCACTGTAATCCAAACAGTTGTAGTAATACAATTTTTCCAAGTCTTAGTTCTTTTGCTGAAGCCATATTACTGTAAAGCTCTGAGGCATGTGCTTAGCTTAAGCATATAGCCAGTGATTATTTTTCTGGACTCACTTAAGTACTGTCCAACTTATATTTTATTTCTGAGAGTTGGAAGATGCTTGAAATTTGTACTGATTAGACAGAGTGGTTGTAAAAATGTGCAGCTCCCGCAGTGCTCATCCCGGCAGCCCAAGAGGACTGGGAGTTTTGTGCCAACCCTCAGTCTTTTCCACACAGGGGAAAACATTGCTTTTCCCTGGTTGCCGTGCTGGGGATTTCATGGCAAGAAGAGCCCTGTGTATGTGTGTATTAGCAGACCTGAGATAGCTTCCAAATTCCCAAGACTGTTCTCACAGCCTGCATGTATATTGCTGTATGTATTGACATACCCACTGTTTTTCCCAGGTGAGAGCTAAGGCTTATCCCAAGCAGAAATCAGTCTGGACTAGACAGGCTAGAAGATGTGGGATCTGAAAAGACAAATTTACATGCAGCAGATTTCTTCTCCACTGGCATTTTACAGTTTGTTTCTCAAAAATTGAAGGCTGTGTACACTTGTTCTGTAGAGATACTAAACGTATATGTATTGCATTTAAAGGAAATCTCGCAAACTTTACAAACTACGTATCTAGTTTCTGTAGTTCCCAATTGAAAAAGCTGGTCATGAAGATACATCTATTCCATGTAGAAGCATAATGTAGTAATTAGTGGAAAGGAACGAGAAAAAAAATTAGCAAAAATGGCAACAGCAACCTAGACTGGATCATCAGATTTTCATACACGTACCTTTTATGTCCAATGAGATCCATATTTTGGCATCCTGTCACTGATCTCTGTACCTCCCTGCACTTTCAGACAGTGGGTCAGGTCAGCACATGCCCCTGCAGTGGGATGAGAGCCCATCACCCGGACACTCTCAGGGTGCCTGCAGCAGCCAGGCAGGACCCCGGAGCTCACTCCTGAACCCTGGTCTCCCACAGAAGCACAGGGTTTGCTGCCAGCAGGCTGCAAGGCCAGCAGTAGTCAGATTTTTCATTTAAATTTTGGCACCATCTGAAGTCATTCCTGTTACTTCCAAGGACTGTTGCCATTGTATTAAAGAGAGTAAATTTGCTGCTGAGTTACTTACTGCCCAGAAAATCCAGCTGAAACCTGCTACTGCCAAATCTGAGGATTCGATATTGGGCCAGGGACTTTAAATAGCTTCTGCTACTGAGGATTTTCTGCTGTCTANAAAAAAAAAAAAAAAAAATTGATAAAACCTCAGTTTGAGGGATTGGACATGGACTGTTGGAAACTGAAAATTGCCACTTCTATTGTGGTTACTACGTATCCAGGTTTTTTGAGTAAATCATCTGGGTTTTTTTAAGCTTAGGTTTGGTTGCCATGGTCTGGGATAAAGAGCACAAAACCAAACAACCCCCCTAATGCTGATTTCTTAAATTAAGCAGAGGAAAAGCCCTATTTATGCAGGTTGGCTGCCTTTTGTATACACCACGACTACGACTACGGAGGGTACTCATCATTACTCTGCTCCTGCATCTAAGTATCACCTTTAATTGCAATATGAAGTCTCTTAACTACAGGATCCAATTCTGGAATGCTACCTTTCCTGAAGGAAAAGTCAAGATGCCAAAAGAAAACCTGCCACTATCCCTCTCTCTCTTATCTTTCTTCCATGTTTGTCCCTTACACCTATGTAAAGAGATAGTGGAGGAGGTACCCAAGGTGAAAGGTAGCCTTTATTTTTCCAGGGTTTTTGCCTTTATTCTTGTTTTAATCTCTTCTGCCATGTAGATAGGCACACTGACTGCAACAGTGCACTGGAATCTGCGAGCCAGCCAGGAAACCACTCGCTGTGATCAGCCTCAAACTGCACTGGCAGATACTCAATGTGAATCCTCCTGCCCACTACAGTTCCGTGAATTTATGATGCACTCTGCTGTGTAGCTATAACCTTAGCAACAGCAACCACTGTACAATGAGCAGGAGGTAGTTGCTGCTGACTGTTTGAAGGAGCCCAACCCTCCCTTACTGGCAATTTGTTTGGAAAATGACAGGAATTGTAATGATTTCATCTGAAACCATAGCAAAGACTGCAGTATTTTCTCATCAAACTCAGTAATTCTAGCAATGCAATGAGCTGGCAAATCAAGTGCTACCCAGCTTTATAATCAGATGCTGCTTGGAAACCTCTTCTCTTCTCTTCTCTTCTCTTCTCTTCTCTTCTCTTCTCTTCTCTTCTCTTCTCTTCTCTTCTCTTCTCTTCTCTTCTCTTCTCTTCTCTTCTCTTCTCTTCTCTTCTCTTCTCTTCTCTTCTNTCTCCTCTCCCTTTCATCCTGTTTACTTTTTCTGCCAGAAGAACTTTCTTTGATTGCACTTTTCTGGATGTGTGTACTCTCTTTCACATGACAATTTGTTTCCCCATATTCTTGGGAGAACAGTTCAGAATATGTTGAAGATTGTTCTGGAAAGGAGTAAGTTAATGAACAGATTGAAATAGGTTTTGTGAGCTTTCTTCCTTCATGATATTGAAGACCTTTTTTAATTAATCCAACACTAACATCTGTGTTAAAAAATATTTGGTTTGCAAAAACGTTCAAGGCAAGTGTTGTGCATATTCATGCAAATACATAATTGCATATGCAGTCATGCTGGGAATTTCCTCAAAGACACACTGAGAGCGTTGCCATAGTTTGTTGTCACCTTTGTTATAGTATTTGACATTCAAAAAACATTCAACCTGTAAGGGGCTCAGTAGATTTTTATTTTAAATACTTTTTGTGCTGAAACAGTAAATTCTAAAGTGGCAAAATCTAAAAGGAATATTTATACACTTGATGAGTCTAAGAGATGATAAATAGAGTTCATGACCTGCTGTGTAGGAAGATATGACTGTCAGTGTAGAAGCAAAGGAGGTTATCATGGCCCCACTGACTCTGCAAGTTAAATTATATCATGTATATGACAGAAAACTCATCAAGGATATTTGTAGTAATTAATTTTAGATTTGATTGGCTACTGATCTGATCAATTTTACTTTAATAAACAATGACCATAAAAATAAATAACTATGTTAAATAATTAAAAATTTTAATCTCTTTTTTTATAAGGTTTTTCTTACTATCTGTAATGGCCAAAAATCCTTTTATCTGCTGTTTCTAGATGTTATTGGGTTGTTTCTTAAACTGTATTCACCAACAGCATTCCATGTCCCAATGGCATTACTTAAAAACAATGCAAACTTTGCATTTTAATTACTGTGTGCATCCTATTGACCTCCTATCTGCTTTATGCCAGCTTCATTAATAACTGATGCCCAAGTTGCTCATCAAATTCAGCAATGAGCTGTTTTAGTTTCTGAAATGAAATTAGGGGTTTTTTTCCTATGCTTTTGGTCCAAGAGCTATTTCAAATGCATGAGAGAAAGTGAATTGGAAGAATGTGTTTTCATGAAGATGAAATTTACTTGTTGGGATGTGACTATGTGTAAATTGGGCCACTGTAGTCTATGTTTGTCATATAAACTTTGACCTACCTACATTGACTTTTACATTTTGTATGATTTGTCACCGGAAGTGAAACTTCAGCCTGGAGACTAAGCCTTCTGCTTGGCTAGTGCCAGAGCCCAGAATCTTTATTGCTGCATTTGTAGCTACAAACTGGTCTCAGTTTCTCCTCTGCAAAGCTGTCATGAAGTTGAAGAACTCCTTTCTAAGATCCCATGTGCTGGGATCCCAAGTGTATCTATCAGATTGCTCCTGGAGTCACCTGAATCCAGTGCTGTTCCAGAGGCTGGACAACCTTTGTAGCCATCCGTGTTCAGTCTCAGCCAGGCTTGTGCCCCTCGGCACAAAATGCAAGTTCTGTGAGAGTTCATGGGGAGTCAAGCAAGCTCCTGAGGGCAAGAGAAAGCAAATGTCACTCTCATCTTAAAAAGCAGCACGAGGATCCAGTAAACTATAGGCTGGTCAGATTCACCTTGTTTAAGTGTAGTTCCTAACACTTATAAATTACAGTCATTAACAATAAATAAAGTAAAAGTGCATCTGAAACAATTCAATTCAACAATATCCATAGTGCATGATAAATAATTTTTAGAGATTAAAAACACATTTAATCTTTTCTGTTTGTAATCTTAACTATCCAAGTTTCTGCTTTGATGATGTGTTAATGCTTAGTTGCACTGTAAATGTTCAACTTTTTCAATTCAGGTCTGAACTCAGCCTTGACAGAACAATTTATCAGTACAGTAAGTATCCACTATTATCGGTACTATTAATGGACATGTCTTTTTAATACTTTATAAGTTGTTATATGAACTTAAATAATAATTTGCCTTTTTGCAACATTTTATTGCATTATTTTCCAACCTAAACAATTCTCTGATAACTTAGTTGCTTTTAAATAGAAATTAGGAATGGCTGTTGGAAAGAAGAGTTTGATCCTCCTATGCAATTCTGCTACAAATAAGACACAAAGTGCTAGAAAGTTGATTTTCCTTTAGCTTAAGTCCATGTAACTCACAGAGCTGATCAAAATAGATTAAAAACACCAATAGCATTATTTTATTGTGATTGTTTTGGTGATGTCAGATGTTTTCATCTTCTCCTTATTAAGCCAAATAATTTAAATATATCAAAATCTTTCATCAGGAAATCTAGAGGTTTTGAAAAGTGTAGAAACAATCAGCAGACAGGTTTTAGTTTTTATTGTATTTTTGAGGGATATAAATTCCCTTGATGATAATAATTCCTGGGAAGATAAAAATGTTTTCCAATGGCAGAAGAAAAGTCACTCTTGACTACAGTCTCTACTTTGCTTTCCAGATCCTATCAGATGTACTATAGTTACAATAATCATGTGAAGGATATTATGGCAGTTGTAAAAGGTTAGGTGTGATTCCAGATACAATGCTGGTACAGGATAAAAATTTTTAAAGCTTCAATTGGAGACAGCAAGCGACTGACATGAAAACTGAAGACATGAAGATGATGATCGATAGACATGATACCACTTAAAATGCCAAGAGCAGAAAAACTCATAAAGCAACAAGAAAGGAGTGGACGACCTTGTAAAAAGGCACAGATAATAATCTATAATCTATAATGCCAGTTGCAACTGGGAGTGTGGGTCTGCAAGGTGTAAGCATGAGTATTGTCCATTTTCTGTGTAGGGGAGTAAGAAAGTGATTTTAACTGTAATTTCAAATTTTACACACAGGAGATGAGTCATTGCAAATAATTTTAGGGCCCAATTATTGAATGAACTTTAGAAAGAAGTTAAAATAGTTTTGAGAGGTGAAGAAAAAGATAGTCCTAAATGTAAGTGAAGATATTTTCACTGAGAACTTTTATAAGCATCCTGATAGCTTGACAAATGTAAGACATGTGCAAATTACTTGCAGAGAGAAAACAATCTGATCTAGTCTACATTTTTGATCTCTTTAACCAGTGTAACAGGAGAGTGACCAGAATACTCTGGTTCAACTGCTGCTGAGATTTGACCAGAATATAATGTTGTCAAAAATCCATGAGGAGATAATACTTGCATTTCTCCTTTGAACTTCCTTTGTGTCTTTCTGAGTAAGGTAGTTTAGGAACTTCCTCTTTCACTTGAATGTTCATTGTCCTTTCCCAAATGTTCCAAAAGATATATTTGAGTCTCTTTCACTGTCAAAAGTATTGCTCAAATTTCTGGAGCAAAAGTAATGTTGTGTATTAGTAACCAGGGTAAGTGGAAGCAGTTAACATCTACTTTAGAAGCCAGCCAACATCTGTGAACACTTCTAAGAATGGCTTGATTTTTTTTAGTGGCAGAACTAGCTGGGAAAGACTAGTTGCTTTTAACAATATTATGAATACAAATGCTTGAGTGTGTACAAATGCTTGAATACAAATGTGTGAGTGCATATCACTCACTATTCTCTTGAGCTAGGTCAATAGCAGCACTGTCAGGAAATACATCCCAAAGAGGAAGAAGTACTTGCAATGCTTTCATTGCTGCTTGCTGGCCTGGCACGACAGATTTTTTTCCAAGAGTACCTGAATGAGATAAGGAGGCAAGGAGGATTTTTGGATAACTAGAGAACAGTCTGATATAATCCACAGGTTGGGTATGATTGGTTTAGGAAGATCCAAAGGGAAAACACAGTTGCATAATGCCTAGTTTTAAATGTTTCAGTTATTAAACTGACTTCTTCAGGTTAGAGCTGCATTGGTCACACCTCTCCCTTGATGGACAAAATCCTTTGCTAAGATAAACACAGAAATTTCCAACTAAATCTTGGCTTTTAGCCTCTAAAGGGCATTGCACCATGGAAATAAAACTCAGTCCATAAAGGAGGAGGACGAGGTCCTAGGATGGCAGGGAAGTATCAGGGACCTCAGCAGGGAAGGCAAAGGTACATTTAATGCTGAATCAAACCTGAAGTCTATTTGCTTTCAAACAGATTGGATTTGAGATACCAAAATGCTTGTTTTCGACATGTTTGAAATTTAAATGAATATTTGAGTTGGAGAGGTTCATGACAGATTTGGCTGGCTAGGACTCCAAGAGGTACAGACCTGTTATAAAAATCTGCCACAACTCTGGAGTTTTACACGAACAATAAATAGTATATAATAATGACTATTAAGTACAAGGGTTCTCTCCAATGGTAAAACACACATATTTTCTTTTGAACTGTATGAATGTTTTACAGAATGCTTCATTTTCCTCCAGTGATCAGCCCTTTAATAATTTAGCTCAACTGCTGAGCCATAGCAGCAAAGGTTTTCAAAATGCATTGTTTATGTTTGGTTACAAACATGAAACAGGATCCAGCTGCAGTCTGCCAACACATGGCTTGGCCACCTGAATATCTGCTATGTGTGATTAACAGGCACACGTGGGCACTGGGAGTCATAAAGGAGGGCAGCAAATACGAGGGGAGAACATTTGCTGCATAAACCCCATCAAAATCTGCCTTTGTAAAAGACCAAATGCAAACTGCTGTTATCCTGTTGAAATTGCCCCACAAGCCAGCAGTTAAAGTGCACACAAAACTGAAGATGTTTTAGCTCTGCTTTTAGCTAGTTGCAAAAAATAAGGATTTTTGCTTCCATCTGTCGGGAAGTTCATATTGATCGGATTGAATCACTTATGCAACATAAAGTCCTTGTGGGACATCCCAGTGCAGCCTTTTGCAAGCACTTCCACAGCAGATTGCAAATCACACAATGGGTAAATTCTCACAATGGACTGGTTGTCCAATTTGGATCCAATCCTAAAGAAATTCACCCAAATTCACACAAATACTGGGCACCTGTTTATCCACCCTGTGCATCTCTGCCACTGCTAGCAGATCCCACAACACTTGCCTTGCTTTCCTCTATTTCATCAGTAAATTAGTGACAAAGTTGTCCACAGATAACAAAGCATGAGCTGAACCCTGTCAGGCTGTAATGGAAAGACACTAAATTACATTTTGGCCATAAATATAAATCATAGAGAATAATTCATTAAAAAAAAAACAAACAAGAGTAACTGCCAAACTCTTGGAAGCTACTTGATGGCCCTTGCTTTTACAGCAAACATGATCCCAAACATTTTTTATAAATAACTCTCAAACTGTGTCGTAATTTATCATTCTTCTCACTTCTGAGGCGATACACAGCATCTAGTTTCAAACCACATGAGAATTATTGCGAGAGCTTTGCAATGTCTGAATAGTAACAACTTTTTTGCAGCCCTCTTTGGAGCCACTGTAGTGGGTGCATGAGCAGGATCACTCACACATCTGTTTTTATCATGATAAAGCTGATCAGAACTGAGCCTGCAAAGCCAGCAGCACTTCTACTGTAGTCAAAAACAGAGGAGCAGCTGTTTTCATGTGTTCATACAGCAAATTACTCTTACTTTCCATCACAAAATCTGAAGCTTTTCATAGTTTTCCTCCAAAGAGATCTAGAAATCTATCTAAAATATTGTCAACATAATAAAAAGAAAAAAAAAAAAAATGAATCCTTTCTACATAACCCATTTGAAAGCAGCAGAAAACTTATATCTACTCTGTAGATATAAATTGATATGTCTAAACCTATATTTAAACTTTACAGGTTTTCATTTATATATTTGCTTGAGAATATGAGCCCAGTCCTTGCTTTCCCATGGCAACAAAAATGAAATAATGAAATCCAGGCCTAATGGCACTATAGATTTTCACTCCAGTAAACCTGAAGCTGCATGATTTGTCACTCATGCATTTATCTACATATGGTAAAGTGAGTAAACACCACATAAAATATATTTTGTGCTTCCTCGGTCTTGGACAGATTAGCACAAATTAAATTTCACACTAATCTGCCCATGGTCAGGAGAGCTACATTAGGAGTGAGGGGGATTCAGCTAATTGTGGAGAATATTTTTCTCTAATAAAATGATCTCTAAATATAGCAAATATGTTCTGGAGAGCTACCTTTACCAATATGGTCTATCAATACTGAATCAATAAATGATGAAGAATATCTGTATGCAGAAATATGTCATGTTTGTCAGTATTACTTTAATTTGTTCACCAATTTTGAAATGAGTTTTCTCACTTATGAGAAGAAAACTATGGAATTTTCAATATTCATCATTTAGGTTACATTATTTAGTTATGTTTGACCGCCCAAGTCACATGGCATTTGAGTCACATAAGTCTGAAGAATACACTGAACTGCCAGAAGAGGGAAGTCCAGGATCAGAAGTTCGTTTCTCTGAGAAAATGTGAAACCTAACATCAGAATATGAAAACCCTACAAAATACTACCCCTTTTATTAAGCCAAATTGCTGGAACAAGATCGTGACTGGCATTGAAGAGAAAGTAGCATGAATACTTATAACTGCTGCAACTCCAGTGTTTATACTGATTGATTAAAAAATCTGGGTAATTGTCTAAAGAAAATGTTAACTTTCTTAAAAATAACCAACCAGTTCTGGTCAGCCCTGGTTTTGGCTGAAAGACAAATAAAAATCCGTGTGCCTCAGCACTGGCCATGCAGGAGGCAGTGCTCTTTTTTTTGACTAAGGATCCAGGATGCCCACGTGCATTGTAATGCCCTGTTACCCGACTCTGATAAAAATCTGTGGATACCTCAAGGTTGGCAGCAGCTAGACTTCTTACCACTGGAAGCATTAGAGAAAAATATCCTGAATTTCACCACAAGGATGAAGGTCTGACGGATGTAAAAGTCATTATGTAAAACATGCTAAATACACTTGAGACTAAATACTTGGAAACATTTGTGCTACATAGTAGGGAAACTGAGATAATTTTATACTTCCCTTTGTAGACCTAACTTTCCCACAACAAAACTTCATGTTCATTTATTAGTCAGATTTCTTTTCTGACTTTTGGGAAAGCATTACATAGTTAAAAATCAGGAATGGTGGTATGTACAATACCGATAAATAAGTGTTAACAACTCCCCATCCTCTTCAAACAGCGAATTCTATACAGTTTCTGAGTAAGCAAACACTACATACCCACAGAAAACACTGTAAACACTATAAAACATTATGAAATGTATTTACAATATCCTGGATAGCTTGAAACAAAAGCTGTTAATGCTTTAAATATCCAGTATTTCCTGGTACAGACTCCTCTGCAACTGTAGCTGCTGAAGATACAAATTTAAGTGCAATGCTTCAGCATAACATTTACACTTCTACTTTAAGACACTGACTGGAACGCGTTCTCCCCTCATTTTTGCTGCGAGATGCCTTCCCCGAGATCAGGGCAGGACGCAGCTGGTGGGATCGCTCCAGGCCGAGGGCTGAGCCGCGCCGGCGCTGGGTCCCGCCGGCTCCCGGCAGGAAACATCCGCGCATCCACCGCGGGAGCCGGCCGGACGGGAAAGGTCGCGGGCAGAGGGGAAGCTTCAGACGAACTTTATTAGAGAAACCCTCCTACCCAGTCACGAGGTATCCCCCCCTTTCTTTCCAAGCTCCTCCGAGAGGAGTCTGGGCGTGGCTGGCTCCGGTTGTAGCCCCAGACTTTGCCGACAGTTTAATGCTTTAAAGGATTGTAGAGTTGTAATTAGATCTTTATACAGCCTTGATCTACAGAATAAAGGATGACAAACTAAACATATTTATATAAAAATAAAGGATTCACTATGAAAATGATTAGACTAAAAGAACTTAGAATTATTTATTGAACAGTATATGTAGCTATAACTATTAGTATAGTATACTGCACAATTTTTGAAGCAATATGGAAGCAATTATATTAAAACTAGCAAAAACTAGTAGAGAATGCTGTTGCTCATCCCATATCCATATGTGGGCACATCTCTTTTGCTCTGCACCAAGAAGTACCCTTCAGGGGCATCCGCACTCTAGACAGATACCTCCGAACACACTCCAAGAAGGGATATGGTGGAAGTTAGAACCTGGGACGGGGCTTTCATAGACGCTGTCATTCATATGTCTCCAAGCCAGCTGTGTCAGATCAGCATCCTTAAATAATTTATCATTAGTATCACTTATTGGTTCCTTTATCAGGTATTTTATCAGGCACATTGTTCTTCCTCAGATTGATTAACTTTGCAATTGATGAATGAATTATTGATCGATTCTTTAACACCAAAAGAGCATGATAATCTCTTCTCTATTCACCACTGGTAGTTTGGCAAACAGGATACTGTTCAAGCTGTTTTACCCCCACTCCATGCAGAGCATTCTGCTACAGATTCTCAGAAAAATCTCAGCCGAAAACATTCACAGTCCTCTTTTAACACCTACATTGGTGATTCTTCTGCGTTGCACCGTAGCTTCTCTTGCAGAGGATGACTGGAAGTGAACTGTGGGGAAACATCACACTGGGAAACACTGCTCCTCACCTTCAGGAACATCCACTGCTTAGCAAAACTGTTACCATCCACTTCAGTTTGGTGCTTAGGTCCTTCTCCATGATTTCCCCAGCTCCATACTTTGTTCAGAAATAGTGGTCTCACCAATGAAAACAGTGAGACACTATTTTTGATCCTTTTTTTTTGCATCCAAAAAAGACAACAATAATTCAGCATAGGGTGTATTCACACTGGTTTTCCTTTCTAATGTGGTGTGGGGGCACTGCTCTTTCCACCACTTCAGTAAGCATTCCAGCTCTGTTCCAGGATATGGAACACAACTAAAATAGGAGTCACTCAGCTTAACTGATTATCAGAACATTTGCAGGAATCTGATTGCCTTCCAGTTGAATGGATCATATCATAAACCTCCCTGGGGAATGTCCCCTCTCAACCAGTAATACAACTATGCTATTGCTCATCTTTTGGCCCACAGAAGAACCACCACCAAGATCCAGTCATTGAAGTTTTCTCTCTCCCTCTTCATGAATGTACACCATTGCTTGCCAATGTTCAGTACTTATCCTTTAAAACTTTGTCCCTTCCCTTTTAAGGAAAATATAGTATTATACTGATGTGTTAGACAAAGAGACTGCATGAATTGGTCACATTTTTCAGCAGCAAGTCCTACTGAATTCACTAGATCATGACGAGATGTAGCCCGGAATGCACATTAAGGTATTAATGAAGTGTGTATGCTTGATATCAAGTTTTCATGCTGAGCTGCACTGGTGTTAATCTAGTTTGATTACAAAGCCTAATGTAAATTCTTAGACAGATATTCTATTTTAGCTGAGAAACGAATGCTGACAGTTTACTGCAAGATGACAAATGAATGCTGACATTTTATTCTTACATGTTTATAAATCAGTTTAAAGGTTAAGAGTCATTAATGCGGGCAATCTGAAGAATCTATATACATAAACAAAATATTCATTTTTTTGGTAACTATGTATGTCCAATGTCATTCACAAAATATAGACGTTAGATTAAAGAATGAGAGAAAATTTGCAAATTTATCAGTATTAGTTTATCTTTTAACTAGAAACTAAATTACCTGATTGATAGGCCTTTTGATCAAATCACAATGTACAGTGTTTTTTATTTTTTTTTTTTTGTCATTTACTTTAAAAATAAAATATCTACATGACAATTTGTAAAGAATGAAGCATTAACCCCTCTATTCCCATATGACCCACAGAGATTAGAAGCATTTGCCAGTAACTGTACCAATCTTCCAGGCACTCTGGAAAACAGATAATCAGTATGGTCTGCGCTACAACACATCATAGGAATAATTTACATTCTTATTTTTATTACACATTTTCCTGGTATTACCAGAGCTAAGAAATAGTCATGGTTTCCTGAGCTGTTTCCAAGAAAACGTCTAAATAGTGCTCTGAGAGGAGCACAAATTCCAGTGGCAGTTTTTAATGGCTGATGAGGGATGCCACTGGATGAGAAAGGGATTGTGGCAAGTAAAAATTATTTATGGAATTTACTAAAACTCTGATGGAGACAGACAGTCTAGATGAGCATGCCCTATGCTTCATGTTAGACACAGGCACCATGGAGGATCTGAACACCTTCTTCATCATATTCTGACATTTTTAAAATACTATAAAGAAGTTTCTCTGTAAAGAGGAATCCAGGTCAATACCAACTATTAAAAATGTGAAGTGAAATTGGCTTTGTGAAATACAAGACCAAAATCCTGGAACGACTTCTGGACATGAAAGTACAACAAACTTCAAAGCATTCATCATTGTTTCTCCTGGACAGATGACCTACAGAGCACACTTTGTCACATACGGTCCAGATCTCAGTTGTTTTCCAGATATTTATGAGATTTTCCTGATACACATACGGTGTTTTGTATATTTTGTTACCCATTAGCTAATGAATCAGACTTACAGAGCTAAAATATATATCTAGAATAGTTCGACTTAATATATGCACAAATATATATATCTGTATTGTTTATGTATATATGTATATGAAGCTTTACACAAAGTACTCGTGAAATAGCTATGGTCAAGAAAGCTGAGAGCTGAGAAAAGAATTTTGAGTATTCTTTGACTGATTCTTTCAAACAATTTGCTTTAATTTCTCAACATTCTTGAATCACCTGAATAGAAACTGCTCAAAATTGTTCTCTGAACACTTTCTGCTTGTTTTGTTTTATAAATAACCAACTAAGGAAACGAATACCATTCAAACTCAGAAATCTATTTTATGTTAAGGAGACAGGCTTTGTGTTTGTCAGAAAAGTCATTCCTGAGCTTACTAGTGGAGGACCAGCTTCCCTTCCTCAGGAGAAAGTCAGAAAATGTAATCTGCAGCTCGGGTCTAGGAAATGTTCAGACTGAACATCACTATTACACAAAAACCTCCACTGCAAAACATTCAAAGGTCTAAAAACAACAAAAAAATTCCAGAGTAGTGCTAAAGTAAAATTCACTTTCATATTCAAGACACTTCTCACTGCCTTCTTCACAGCTCTTTTATACTTCTCAAGATGCCAGCTGGCATTCAGACTGTTGTTAGGAAAAGTTTAGGGGATGAGCTATTGACAGACAGCCAATCTTGGTAAGTAAGGCTTTTCATTTTTCCTCTGCAAGGATGTACTGTTTTTTCTCAGGCAATCACATGCAAGCAATTCTAATGTAAGCCTTTTACTGAACCCTAACAATAATATATATATTCTACTCTATGCTGAGCTTCACTTTGTCTGACCACTACATAAGCACCTGCCAAACATAATAAACACTTGCAGTGCAGGTATATCATTACATTTGTCTGCCACAATGGCTTGATCAAATTAACCTCTTATCCAAATGGCTAAAAAGACATCAGGACCTGCATAGCAGTATGGCAAAATTATGCTTTTTGTATTGAAAATATTTCAGTCTTCTGAAAATTGTTACATAGAAGATATAACTGTCATCTGGATATGTTTGAAGTTTGTATCTTGTTTTTTTATAAGAATATAATAATACTATAATATTATATATAATATTATAATATTATATATATAA
>VZUA01078397.1:0-12416 GCA_013401035.1 Horornis vulcanius | reverse complement strand
AGTGTCCTAGGCATTCCTCTCAAAGCTCCTTCAAAACCCAGAGCTAAAGGGCAGATGAGCCCTGTAATGAAAGGGGAAATATCATATTTTACTACCAGATTTGAGAGAAATCCTATTCATAGCTCTTCTGGGACCATAATGGTTTCTGAAACATATTTTGTCTTGAAAGCTGAATCAAAGATGCAAGTCAGGATGACACGACTTCTGCAGAATCTGCATTTGCAAGAGACAGAAGGGAGAAATGTGTATAAAAAAAAAGAAAAAATATTGTTCAAATACCAAGGGAATAATGCAGAAGTAGGATTTGGTTTCACTCCTTATTTTTTATTTTTTAAACTGACTATGTGTTGGGTTTAGTTTCTTTGTTTGGGTTTTTTTTTTTTTTCTTCAGTAGGATAGGCCTTTGAAGAATAAGAAGAAATCCTGGCTGATCAAAAGCAGCAGTTCTCAGATCAGAATGGTACTACCAGTAGCTCTGGTCAGGTTGGTGTGCTCTCCTGTGCATTTCCTTCAAGTGGAATAGTAATAATTAATGAAGAAAGGACTCTGAGGCTCCTACTGAGTCAGCTGATGCAAAACTCCACTTTTAGATAAGGAAATTTTACCTAAGTAAGAGCTCAACATAGACTGTAAAATCTGGTAATGGAATCCCCAGCTAAGCTGGTGAGAAACCAAAATCCTTCAGACAGACAAGTAAAATAGGATTTTCAACCTCCATAGTTATTCACATCCTACTAATGAGTTCTGGCATCTGTGGCAGAATTGTTAAAGGGGTATTG
The DNA here is from genome assembly GCA_013401035.1 of Horornis vulcanius. Lineage (NCBI taxonomy): Eukaryota > Metazoa > Chordata > Aves > Passeriformes > Scotocercidae > Horornis > Horornis vulcanius. Next base: position 11,637 of record VZUA01078397.1, on the reverse strand, counting down.
ATCTCCTGCAAAATTTGGTGTGTAATAGTGATTTGCAGATACAAGGAGAATATTGAATCCTCCTCCCTTGTTATTTCCCAGTGGTCTGATCAGTTGGGGAGTACTGGAAATGCAGATGGCATTTCCATTTCTCCTTTTCATCCATCAAGTGGTTATTTGATGGTCCATCCAATCAGTATGACTGTTTTTCTTTCCTCCCTTTTCACAGAAAATGTTATTGAATGTTGGTATTTGACATAGTCATATATTATAAAGCAAAGGTTTAATGAAGGGAACTAGTTATAAACAGGCCCTTGATCCTGAGTAGAATGAAAGCAATTTTTTTGGTAGTTTTAAAAATAGCCAGTGCTGTTAAACATATTTGTATTTCAATACATATTTTTCCTGCTCTTTTAAATGTCACTCCCTCCACTACTGAGAGTGTTATAACCTGCATCTGCAGGCAGGACTGTGTGGCAGTTTTCCAAGAAGAACAGTCGTGAGCACACCTGTGCCACATTTCCCAGTGGGAGTTAGATGTGATCTTAGCAGCTGATGGCACGTTCCACCAGAGCAGGGAACAAACCCAGGGTACCATTTCAGATCCAGCATTTCTGCCCAACCCATCAGGGTCAGATCCTCCCAGGAGACTGCCTTGGGATGATCTCACACACATCTTAGAAGAGAAGTGAATTGTGTTGCCCTCAGGAAAAACCACTGCTGCCTTTTCCTGAGGACTGCTCGTGCCATTACAATCTGGAACAGGGAACTGGATTCAGTGAGCTTGTGTCGTATGCCTGACCTCTTCCCCTTCTTTGGAAAAGCTACCCAAATTTGGCCAAGCAATATATATCTATTAAAAAAAATCCACCCCTACATGATTCATGGAGACTTCTGACTCCAGAGCAGGGGTTGAGCAGTAAAGATGAAGCACGAGACCATGTGCTGGAGAAGAAAACAAGATATTGAATAGCTGCTCATTAATCAAGTGCTGGGAACAGAGTGCAAGAGGTACAGCAGTAAAAACCTAGCAGGCAATTCTTACAATTAAAGGCTGTTTCAGGATGCAAATGTAGAGAGGGAGTGGGGGAGTGAAGTGATATTACACCAGCAACCTTAATTTACACACGACTTACTTCTGGAGTGCTCAACTTGATAATTCTACTGCTGCTCTATGGGCACAAGAGTGGGGTTTTTTCCTACTGTATAGAGTGTTTTGCTGCCTTTCAGTTCCCTGTCCTTCTCTGGCTTTTAAAGACGTGGAATATTTGTGACTGCCTTGTGCTGCGATGATGTGATTGCAGAGCTCTTTTCAGCTCAGTGGAAGAAATGAAAGGTTGGGCTCACTGTGAGCAGTTGCTAAGCAAGCAAGCAAGCAAGCCTATTTTAAGCTGTTCCACAGAAGCACATAGTGCCTTGATTGGTTATTGATTCCAGTTTCATTATGGAGAAAGCACATTTTTAGCCACAAACATGGGCAGCCACATGTTGAGCTGCAAGTATGAAAACTATAAGGCTCTGCTGCAGTCTGCACTGAGCCCAATCATCCAAAAAAGCTGAGGACCCACATTTTCCACTCTAGCAAATGGCACCAATCTCTTGAGAAAAGTTTTCTTGGCTCCTTCAGCTGTGTTGAGCTTTGGATTCAATTCAGTTAGGAGTCGGTTGTGACTTGGATCTTGCAGGCTGTCCCTAGACTGGCAGATGAAACAAAGCCTGGGACTGTTTTGGACATTGGAGCGTGACTGTCTATTCTGCAAAGCTCTTGGACTGGTCCAGGGAGTGGTGGAGGCTGCATGAATGACTGCCCTCCCCAACAGTGCCGAGAGGTGAGCCTTTAAGAAGGTGCTACAGGCCTTTCTGTGCAGGATGCCTTTGGTGTCAGACAACATGTTTGGGCATGTTCAGTGTTCTAGGAAGTGGCAGGTACACTCAAATGAAGAAAGGACCCCGTGTATATATATAAACACGGGCAGCCATACTTCCCAGAAATACACAGGGAGGCAATGCCTTACAGATCTGTGTGGGTTTCAGTAGGTGTATGAAGGGAGCAAACTTGTACATGCTGCCTCGGAGTGCATGGAAAGAAGAGATGTTGGGGCTGCTTTTACCCCAGCTAAGCCAAAATGGAGGTTTGTGGCAATTCAGCATTAGCCAAGGGCAGGAAGAATTCGGGCACAGAACAGGAACAAGCCTGCGGACACTGGGCTTTTGATATACCCTTTCTTCAGAGCTGTGCCAGTTCAGTCATTAGTTAAGAATAAATAACAACAAAGTACCTCCCTGAATCAATGTTTGTAGGAACAGAGCCCAAGGTCAGGCACATTTAAAAAGGACACTTTTTCCCCTGAAGAAAGCCAGAGTTTGTGAAAATGAAAGACTTGGAAACAGTTAGCTATTTCCTGAAGGCTTTTCTCATTCCTTCTCATGCAAGTTAACGTGTGCTTTGCCTGGACGGAAGTGGGCATTTCTTCTTTTTTTTTTCAGAAGTGTTGGAGACATCTTATTTTCCTTTTGAAGGAAGGTTCCAGACCCTTCAAACTTTCTCAGTTTCATGACCTGAAAGAACTGAAATGTGGTCACTTGTGTGGGCTGCAGAAGTCATCTGTTTGGGCCTGTTTTCAGAGGATGTTTGACAGAGGCACCCCACAACAAGAGAGAAGAGAAAGGAGTCCTCTCAATGCCTGCTGGCACTGGACTGCTACTGAGACAGTTGTTTCTGAAATTCCTGTGCTGACCTGTGGATCTAAACGATTATCCATCCAAACTCTGATAATCCATTTATCATCAGCAGGACTCTGGCCAAAGTCTGCAGTGACAGTTCTCTGGCCTGAAGACCCAGGTTTTTCTTTTAAGATTGGCAGGAAAAAGGGCGGGTTACTGCTAGAAATTTTTCCTATTTTGGACTGGGCTAAGGTCTAAATGCACATCTTGATTCATATTTCATCAGTGTAAACCAGCCCCATCTCATTAATGTTTCCTTAATATTTGATCTGTTCATCAATCTTCCTCTTTGTTTCAATTAATATTTAATAATGTATGTAAAATCAAACAACTTCAAAATGAGACATTTGGAGCCATTCTCCCCAGCCACAGGACACAGCTCTGTCATGACCAATGGTGACTTCAGAGATATATCAAGCCTCTGCTCTGACTCAACTCAAAAGTTTGAGCCTGGACTACTCCCACGCTCTTTGTAGGGTCCCAAGCAAAGGAGGATCTTTTCTTGGTCTACCCCTGTGGTTTCAGTCCAACCAGCTGCATTTTGATGACTGCCTTTATGTTTCTCAGTCATGACTTGAACCTGGCCTCCCAGCTGACAGGCTGGTTTGGAGCTCTGTTGTTCAGTGCTGTTTCCCAGGATAGTAGATTTGGTTTGGAGAGAGTTGGCTGAAGTGACTGAAGCAGAGCTAGGAGCTGAGTATTGCTGGATTCCAGGACCTCTGCTCTTCCCTAGTCCTGGGAAGGGCAAGGAATGTACCTGGCATGCTCAGGTCCCCTCAGGCCTTGTCTGGGGGTAGCCTGTTTTCTGGTCTGAGGACAGAATTCTCTAGGCAGCAGTGAGATGAGAAAGAGTAGGGGATTGCAGTGCTAGCGTGGACATGAGAGCTTGTTTCTTGGTGTCTGGCCTTGGTACTCTGCTAGTTAATCCTACCCCCAAACACATCTGTGTCCTAGGGTCCTCTTTCCCTTGATAAAGTAAAAGGATAAATTTTTTACCATGCCGCTTAGTAATGAGATAGAACAACTTGCTTGCACCATGTTGATCACCATAAGTAAAGGAATTCAGACCATTGCTTTTGTTTTGAATGTACCACAATTGACTTCTAGAAGAGCTTCATTTTTGATACACTTTGAGCAAGGTGCTCAAAATGAGGAAAACAGGATCAAATTTAACATCTCATGTTTCTCAATACTTCTCTAGCAGAAAATAAATTTCTGAAAGTAAGCCAAGACCACATCAAAATCATATCAAACCATGTCCCTTTCTGCTTAATGAGGCATCTTCGTATAGATCAGTTAGCACAAACACTTATTCATTCATCCTTTCACTAACCACTCAACCAGAAAAATATAACTGACATTTAAATGGTGCAGTAGGAGAGACAGGCAGGTTAGCCAGGCTGGAGATAGGGCGAGTAATTTCACAGTGTAACAGGAAGACTCACAAACACCGTATGAATTAATCGAGGCTGAACTAGAAGACATGGGCTTTGCTAAGGTTAATAACAGCTGACAGCTTGACCTATTCCTGCAGTTTACTGTACCAGCATCAGTCCCAGGCTCTGCTTGTCTTCTCTCTCTGTCTAAAGATGGTGATGAGAGAGTTGAGTGCCCATAAGTAAGAATCAGGGGGGAATGCCAACGTATCCTGGTGGGAGTCTCTTACAGACCACCCGACAAGGGTGAAGAGGCAGGCAAAATATTCTGTAAGCAGTGGGGAGAAGTCTCACAGTCTCTGGCCCTTGTTCTTGTGGAGGACTTCAACTTATCAGACATCTGCTGGAAGTACAACACAGCAGAGAGAAAACAGTCCAAGAAGTTCCTGGATTATGGAGGATAACTTGGTGACAGAGCTGGTGAGGGAGCCAGCAAGGAGAAGTGTCCCACTGGACCTGTTCTTTGTGAGCAGAGAACGTCTGGTGGGGGATGGGATGGTCACTGTGAGGCAGCCATGGAAACAGTGACCATGAAATGACACAGGTTTTGGTTCTTGTAAGGATAGTAAGGAAGGTGGTCAGCAGAACAGCAACCCTGGACTTCTGGAGGGCTGAGTTTGGCCTGTTTAGGACAGTGGTTGGGAGAGTCCCTTGGGAGGCAGTCCTGAAGGGAAGAGGGGTCCAGGAAGGCTGGACATTCTTCAAGAAGGAAATGTTACAAGTGCAGGAGCAGGTTGTCTCTGTATGCTGAAAGAGGAGTCAGTGGGGAAGAAGAAGTGTGGATGAACAGAGAGCTTTGGCTGAAACTCAGGAAAAAATGGGAAGTTTATGACCTTTGGAAGAAGGGCCAGGCAATTCAAGAGTACAAGGCTGTTGTGAGGTTATACAGGGAGAAAATTAGAAGGGCTAAAGGCAAGCTAGAACTTAATCTGGCTACTGACATAAAAGCGATAAAAATGTTTCTGTCAATTCATCAGCAACACAAGGAGGGCTAAGAAGAATCTCCATCCTCATGGAGGATGGTTCATGGCTTGGAAGGGTGCACTGTTTGCTGGGTAAAAGAAATGTTTGGATGACTGGATGACCAGAGAGTGGTGGATACAGTTAAATCCAGCTGGTGGCTGGTCACAAGTGGTGTCCCCAGGGCTCAGTTTTGGAGCCAGTCCTGTTTAATTTCTTATCAACAACCTGGGTGAGGGGATTGAGTGCACCCTCAGTCAATTTGCAGATGACACCAAGTTGTGTGAGAGTGTTGATCTGCTGGAGAGTAGGAAGGCACTGCAGAGGGATCTGGACAGGCTGGATCAATGGGCCAAGGCCAATTGTATGAAGTACAGCAGGGCCACGTGCCGGGTCCTGCCCTCGGGTCACAACAACCCCAGGCAGCACTACAGGCTGGGGGCAGAGTGGCTGGAAACCTGGCCGGTGGAAAAGGACCTGGGGGTGCTGTCAACAGCAGCTGAACATGAACCAGCTGTGCCCAGGGGGCCAAAAATGCCAATGGCATCCTGGCCTGGATCAGCAATAGTGTGGCCAGCAGGACCAGGGCAGGGATTGCCCCCAGTAGCTGGCACTGGTGGGGCCACACCTCAAATCCTCTGTCCAGTTCTGGGCCCCTCAGTACAAGAAAGACATTGAGGGGCTGGAGTGAGTCCCAGAGAAGGGTTGGAGCACTTGTCTTACGAGAAGCAGTTGAGGGAGCTGAGATTGTTTAGCCTGGAGAAAAGGAGGCTTATAGGGAACCTTATCACTCTCTATGGATATCTGAGGTTATAGAAAAGGAGGGATTTGGTCTCTTTCCTCAAGTAATTAGTGATAGAAAAGGTAACATCCTCAAGGAGTGTCAGGCAAGATTTAGACTGGATATTAGGAAAAACGATTCACTGAAAAGGTTATCAAACATTGGAGAAGCTGTGCAAGAAAGTGGTGGAGTCCCCATCCCTGGGTGTATTTAAAGGATATTAGGATATGGCAGTTAGGGACATGGCTTTTGGTGGCCTTGGGAGCATTGGGTTAATGGTTTAGCCCAGTGGTACTTTCCAACCTAAATGATTCTGTGATTCTAAATATCCAGTGTTGGATTTAGCCTCTGTACAAAGTTGGGAGGTACCATCATTTGAGTGTTGCTGCCCAGCCCTGGTCCCCACTGGTGGCTGTACCCAGGCACACAGCTGGGACATCTCCAGCTGGCTCCCCAGGGTCCCTCATCCAATGCTGTTGGAAGCACAGCTGGTGGTGGAGCTAATGGGGCGTGAGTGAATATTGAGGTTTGTCATGTGGATATTATGGCTTGTGAGTATGTTTGCCAGCTGCTTCTATGACCTGGAGTTAGACTCTGTCTACAGGGGTCCATTAGGAGACTTTTCATGCTGTATTTATTCTTGGGGAAAAGACATTGAAGCAACATGACCCGAAACACACAAGCAAACTATAGAGTAGATCAAAACTATAGAGTAAATTACCTCAGGGAAAAGGCACTCTCTGCTCAGTGCCTGACTGGTAATGATGCTTTCTTCCTCTTCTGTCTGTTCTAACCTAGTGTTTCTCTGCAGGCAGCATAAGGCCAGTGGCAAAAGTACATCTCACAAGAACCAGTTGGCTTCATATGTGGACTTCAATGTTGTTATCACTGGCAACAGCAGCTTAATGAGGCACAAGCCAGAGCAGCTTGAAGTTTTAGGTGATGTGTGTTTGTGATGCATTTTGAAGGCCATATCTTGAGCTCTGGGTGAGGGTTGAAGGCACATACCAACCGTGCCAGGTGGAACCTGAAAAGTGATCCTTACGATTGCTGTCTCTATAGGAGCCACCAGACTGTCAGAGTGGAGAGGAAAGGATAAGAAGATACAGGCTGAGGGCAGCACTCATCTGGGCAGCATTCCTCTTCAATGCCAGGGTTGAGCCTCTTTATCTAGGACAGCATGTGCACCAGGATAGCCATACAGAGGAGTCAGACCTCCAAAGCTGAGGCAGAAATAAGGATTTTGTCATGAAACAGACCTAAGCATAGTCACGTGTGGCTGGTAATACGTGGATGATGCTGATGTTGGGAATCCTGTCTATTTGGGTTGTAGTTTCCAAACCATAATTGCAGTTAAAATGTTCAGCAGTGGTGTAGCAAAGGTGTGGAAGGATCCTATGTGTAGGATTCATCATGCCACTCATTGGCAATCCAATGAGTCTGAGGTTCTCCTTACAGTCCATGGAAAACAAGGTTCATTTAGGTGAGCTTACCTTAGGATGTGATGGCTTTCTCTATGGAAGTACCTCTTCCCCCTTCTCAATTAGAAAAATACCCTGGAAACTACTTTCTCTGACCTGGACATGTTTCCTGTAAATGTCTAAGTGGGACCAGATGGTTCCTACCACCCATGTACAAAGGAGACCACCAATTTGAGCTACAAATAGGAGCAATGGTTGCTGCTCCTTGGCTTGTTCTGTTGATCCTGCCATGGAGCTTGTCTCGGCTTTCCAAATTGTAGCAGAAGTGCAACTGGCAGCAACTCAGCGATTTTTCTTTATTACTTTACACCAGGTTGTGCTAAGCAAAAACTGCTGATGTTAAGGAATAATCTGGGTGCCTTGTACAGGTATTTTTTACTCTTGAAGACTGGTTGGCAGAAGTTTAATCCCTCTCCTATAATTACTTGCTTTCTCTGTTGTATACAAAATCTAGTTGGCTTGTTTCTGTTTGAGTCTGCACAACATTAGAATACGAGGACAGAAGTACAGATCTCTGTTCTTTTGCTGTCCTGCCTCCTTTCCTATTAGTTTCAGCACTATTTTAGCTTCATGCTTGTGCCTGCATGCTCACTCTGATCTGGGATCCCTGCCAGCTGCTACAGCCATGTCCTAATGCCTGCTGGGATGAGTAGGTGCTGCAGTGATAGGATGATGCTCATAGTACTGGACATTTATCTTTGACGTCCTGCAGAAGATGAAAGCGACTTCTTTGTGAGCTCTCAGCCTCTTCAGGAGCATTCTGTTAATGGGCTTACTCCCAAAGGCAAAGATCTTTCCCAGCTCCCATTTTCATGGACTTTAAGATCTCATGGATTTCTGTGAGATGTGTGGGCATTTGACACTTCAGATTAACAAGTGCTGTTCCTGCCAAAGCAGATATTTGCTGGCACCCGCTGTGCCCACATGGGAACAGATGCTTCCAGAAATCATTCTCTTAGCAGCCTCAACCCTGTACTGGGAGTTCCTGCAACTGGATCAGGCCTTGCATTTATTTATGGGCTAGAAGAATAGCTGATTTTAGTCAGACCCTCTAGGAGCATGAGGAAAAACAAAGCTGAACATCTCCTCCCAATGTTACCAACTAGTCCTATTGTACAGTGGTTTTGTCAACAAGTTATTTAAGATCTTAATCCCTTTCAGCTATTAGAGAGAACCCTGAGGTAGAGTGAGACTAGAAAGAGAAGTGATTTTCATTTGGTTTTATTTTTTTTTTTTCTCTAGTGCTGTAACCTGATGAAGAGGCAATGGCATTTCACAATGTGTACTCCATTCATGGCTACCTGCTTAAAAGGAGGAAGATGGAGGAATAAGAAGAAAAGACTCCTTTAAATCTGTAGAGGAACTCTGGTGCCTGTAAGGGCTATTTAAAGAAGAAGTAAAACCACTTTATCTGGTTAATCTATTTCTGCATTGTAACTTATGCTGCTATTCACACAGTGTCAGAAAGCTATTGTAAACCCTTGTATAAACCCACCCTCTGCAGACTTGAGGGGCTTGAGTACATGGCTCTGCCAGCCCTAGAATATTTGTAATAGGATAATAGCAGGTTTCACTCTTAAAAGTTTTTCTGGAGGGGTCAATGCACAAGAGGAAGAATGTTAATGATTCCCAACAGACCACCTACTTAGCTGCTGGTAACAGGCAATCTCTAGTGTGTGCATCGTGGTAGAGGTGTGTTCTGAAATGAGATGTGAAATGTAAGCTAGGAGCTTTTGCAAATGATTTTTGCAAGGCACTCCATGAAATGCTACATCAGTGAGATATCTGAGAGGAAAGCCCAGGCTGGGAAATTGCTTCAGAGCAGCAGCTGGAGCAAAGTTACCATTTCTTTGGGCATTGCCACTCAGGAGAAGGAAAGCCAGATGGACAGTTCAGGAGGATAACGTGCTGGGAGCAACAGGGGAATAGACAGAATAATGACATAAAGGAAAGATGCTTGAGGACAGGCTTTGTCTCAGCTAACACTAAACATTTAGTCATCTAGACTCTCTTTGTGGTCAGCAGAGCATGGCACTTTGAAGCCATGATTCATCTGACCTATTTTGGGCACTACCCTACCTAGGATGAGGTAAATTAGACTTTATCCATGCCTGCTTCTTCCTCTTGGTACTGAGAGAGCTTCAGGCACATAGCCTAGATACAGACATCTGTATTTTAGACACGTCAGGGGAGGTGAGACAAATCCTCCTTAGCACATGGAGTGGGACTGTGAGGGAGGACATGGATGGCCACATGGCACCCTGTGAATCTGGGACAGCATCCAGTCATCCTCTGCCCTTGTCTTCAGGAGAGATGAGGAACCAGAATGAGAGAGGATGGAAACCAAAAAAGGAGGAGAGAGGAAAGAGAAGGGGGAGCTCCTTTTCAGCCATGTTGTTTCAGGTCTCTTTAAATGCTCCTGCAAGGAATATGAGAGAGGTAGGCTGAGAAGAATAACACAATAAATTAGAAATGGGAAAGTGCGTTTTACAAGTTTCACTAAGATGTGAGCTTCTTCACGAACAGCCAACATTATTATAATGATCAACTGAAAAAGGAACAGTGACATTTTATTATTATAATTTTGATCTAAAATTGCATTCCAAAATCTTTATGGACTATCTTAAGCTTGCTGAAATGTATATTTTGCACTGACAAACAGGTTTTGCATGAGTGGAAAAAAAGAAAGCTTTTGTGATGACTGCAGCACAAATTTCTGTGAATGGTTCTTTAAGCTGCATTGCCAGAAATGTCACGAATCTGCTCAGAACTCCAAGGAAGGGAAGTGGTTTGAAATTCCTAACACTGCTGTTTCAGCCAGAATAGCCATTTTGGGTGTACTTCACATGAAGCATGGCTTCAGGGCCTGATATGTCTTCATGCTGGGCCCTGTATTGTGCCAAGGAACTTCTCAGTGTTTAACAAATAATAATAGATATAAGCTGTGTAAGCATATGTGAATCTTCATGTTATAATTTCACATGTAGAAAAATGATCTCATAGGCACATAGGAAATGGAGCAGATGGTAAAATGTGTGCTGGACTACACTCAGGCTGGAGAGTAAATCCTAGACAATAAAAGCACAAACGCTGGATGGTCCCCTCAAGCCATGCACACAAAGTACTGCCTCATGAACTGAGAGAGGGAAGCACAGATCAAAACAGATTAAGAGGCCACCTTTGAGCTGTTGTTTTCTCCTATTACTGCAAGTTGCAGCACTGTGATCTGTCATTCCCTGTGTGGGTATTCAAAGGTGAGTGTGCATGGACAGCCCTCAGCTGCATTATTGGGAGATGAGTACCCAGCTGCATTCTTCTAGTTTTGAACATGTGCAATTCCACCCATTTCAGAGGTATTTCTCCTCTGAAACTGTTGCAGTAAGGTGGTTCTTGATGAAGTCTTCTAGCTTAACCCTGCATTTTTCCTCCAGAGATCATCCTTGCTGGAGATAGATGAATCCTAGTCCACACTCCTGTTTCAAGTCATGAGTTTCTCTCAGAGACTAGGGCCAAGCTGCAGCCCTGAACAATAACAAGGTAAACTGGGAAAATCAGGAATTACCATGAGCTGACTGAGTTCAAAATTTCTGCTGGAAGAGGAAAACGGAGAAATGGTGCCGTGCCAGATTGCAAGGAAGTTTTCCTCTGTATACTAGCAAAACAGATACCAGCAGAGCACTGTAAAAGCAAACCACAGCAAACAAAGCCTCTTCCCAACATATTTATCACCAGAAAGTTTGTAGGTAAACAAAAGCTGCACATGCCAGGTCTGTTATAAGAGTAAGCTGAGATGGAAGATTCCTTCAGTTATATCAGAGTAAACATTCTGAGTGCAGATCTGGCCTGTTAGTAGCCCCTGATTGATGTATAATATTAGATTCATGCCTGTGTCAGGAGAAAAAATATCTTTTGTTGTCAAGTCAGTTTCTATTCTCCTTTCTCTTTGCTACAGGTTGCCTGATGGGCTTTTCTGGAGTGTTAAATACAAATCATCACAGTGGTCTGTTGGATAAACTTGGGCAAATTTGGCACATGCTTCAGAGACCAAATCAGCTGACTTCTTTCCACTTGCAACTTCCATTCAATGGCAGTGGCTTTGGCACAGCTATCCACGATTTCATGGCAGAATTCAGGAAAATTTTGTCACAAAGTTGGAGGAAATATGATTTGAAAATGAAGGACAGGCAGTGAAAATTTTGTATGGGGATGCTGAGATATCAATGCTGAGATGCATTGGCATAATAACATCTATGATTTGGGTTTGGGTTTTTTTTTT
>VZUA01078385.1:17481-30307 GCA_013401035.1 Horornis vulcanius | reverse complement strand
CGTAATTAATTCTGCCATGCATATTCAAGTGAGTGGGTGTAAATTGAGGCCTGTTAGACCTGTCTTAGTATGTGCTAAAATAGAGCTGGCATCAGACACGAGTTACTTGCACCTTGATTTAGCCTTGTATCTAACAGGCACTGGGGTTTTCCCCTCTTTTGAGTTCTTCCTTAATTGTGAGCTAACCATCTCTAACACAAAAGGTGGTGCAAAATATTCCCACCCCAGAAGAATTATGTTGATTTTGAAACTGCTTCACCAGCCAACCAAAATTGCACAGGCATCAGCTGATATGAAAACTGATAACAGCTTACTTCTCATGTGAGACACCTGACTAAATATGCTGTTTTCTGGGTATGTTTTAAAACACTATGGCCAAGCACTGATCACATTTCATTTTCTTCCATATTTGTATATACACACTGTCAGACAGATACAAACTCTAAGACAAAAGGAGAGAGCACATATGTACATCCTTAGGTTTAGCAGAATTAATTACGTACGTTTGAAAGATTGGGGGTCTTCAGCTCTCCTTGCTAAGAATACCTATCAACCCTTATTTTTGCATTTCAGTTCTGCACTTATGGAATCAGACTGTCTGGCAATACCCCTGACTAAAACTAGTGCAAGAAGAGCTGAAAACCTCACAAAGACTTGGCTAGAATTGTTGCAACTTACCAGCTAGGATAAAAAACAAGGGATGGACATACAGCACAAGAGGTAGAACAGTGACTTTGACCATAGAGAACGGGGAACAAAACCAAGCAGAAACCAACAGCCCAACTGCCAAAGATGTACTTCTCAACATTTAGTTGGGGTTTTTAATTTGTGTTTTTGTATAATGGACTTTGGATCTAGGAATGCAAGGAGTACCATGTCTGCTGAGTGAAGTCCCTCAATACTGTCAAACAGATTTCAGTGCCCATTCATATAGTCACTGAGATGCAGTTTTAAATAAATATATTGAAGTTTGTTTTATCATGTGTACAACATTTCATATACTGGCTGCATTTTATATATGTTCCATTAAATATCTCTGCTTTATCCTTCGACCTTCTAGACCTGCTTCGACCTTCATGAGGTCATTTAATGAAAATGGAATAGCCTGCAGTCTGAAGAAGTCCAAAGACTCAAGTGAAGACACATGTTCAGAATCCCTTCTTTAACTCTTGACTACTCAAATGTATTTCCCCTTGGATCACAGCACTGGAGTTATTCTTGGAGAAATTCCAGAAAACTTTGTGATGCTCTCAGTATCTCAAAAAGAGTGACTGTCACACTGACTGATACTGCACCTAGATGAGTACCTGCAGCTAGACAGAGGCAACAGATGCTGGCTGGAATCAGGGACAAAGGGATGGAAAGGCAGAGGGATGAGCCAAAATACCAGGAGAAGCAACTGACAGACAAAATGCTTTTGTTAAATGATAGTTTAGACCTAGAACGTAGATGGATATGTTTAATTTTGTGTCTGCTGTCAATACTTAATCTCTGTTAATTAACATTTGATGAACAGTGATAATATACTCAGAAAAAAAATCTCCTAACTGCAAAACCTTCCATTCAGCTTTCATACAATTTTAATTCTTAATGTGGAAATCACACATCTGCTTTTTCATCTAGTCTCTCTCTTCAGACCCTTTTGTTTCTTATGCATATCCTCAATCTTACTTCTGTGAGATGACCAAGGGTATGGAATGGCTTCCACACAAGAAAAACTACCCTAAGTGGGACTCACTGCTACAGCTGATACAAGAACACACAAGAGCTTTCTAGAAGCAAAAGTAACACAGAAGTGGACACACAACTCAGCCTCAGTATTTCTTCCAACACAAAGTCTAGAGCATAGAATAAACATTGGAATAGGTATGGTCAAGGTTAGTAAGGTGCAGGTTTTCATGTAAAAAATAGCAACGTTGCAAAGGGTTCCAAAAATACCAGCAAAGCATATTGTGGATTTACATCAAGTCAAGGATTACATACTAGGCAAGTTCATGAAAGAAGCGCATTGTGGGTTACTAAATATCACATCTGGCTCAGGGTAGCTTATCTCTCTGTGAACTAAAAATAGTAGATATTGGGAGAGCATTCTGGGAAGATATCATAGGCAACTTTGATTTTTATTCTTCCCTAAGTACCTGCATATGGCCACTGCTGCTGCCCTCCCATAAAGAATAGGCTGAAAACAGCCCATATGCTCTCTGTCCTCCAAAAAGAACAGGAAGTATAGAGAAAGAGATAGTTGGAGGGGGGGTTTCGTGGGGCTTTTTTCTCTTTTTTTTTCCTATTCTCCCCCTCCCCCCTGCCCCCAACACCAAGATTTCAAGTTTTGGGTAAAAAAAAATCCAAAACCATAAAGCTCTCCAGTGTCCTGGTAAGGAAGACCTCATAGCACCTATTATTTCTTGAGGGCATCCAAGAAATCAGTAGATCCATCTCGGTGGTGCTCCAACTTAGAAATGGAAAAAGCAACTGCTGGGCTTCCCCATCCCTAGCCTCAAGACTTTTTTGCCAAGACTTTTGCTCCCTGCCTTCCACATCCAGAATCCACATCTCTTTGCAGCTGGGGTGCACTGGTCTAAGCAGACTTTTACTGTGGGCCAGTGCAGCCATTCCTGTCATATTCATTAGATTCATAAAGAAAAATCATGTGACACAGACTGGTTCTGCTTCATTAAGCAACCAAGTTAATCACAAATATTTGCACTGCCACTGTAACTCAGCAAAGATGGGGAAATAGAATCATAGAATTGTTGAAAGTTGGAAAATACCTCTAAGATCATTGAGTTCAACTGTTAATGGAAAGAATTAAATGAAAGGAGGGAAAAGGTTTACTGTAATATGCTCACTATCTGTAGCAGCTTTAAAACTTAAGTAGGAAACATAATTTTTAAGGCTTTTTGACAATTAAGAGAAAACAAGCATTTCAGTGTAACCAAACCATTGAGTATTTTAGACAGAAAGGATAGGAACAATTAATTCATTTTATTTTAAAAGGTTTTTTCTTAAAAAAGACTGACATAAATGAGAAAGAAAAAGGGAGTAATGAAAGAAAAAAGTAAAAAGAAGAAAAAGTTAAGAGCTCAGCATTTTTTTAAATCATCTTTTCAGAAAGGATCATTTCTGTTCTGAATGTTTGATGCACAGATCTCAGGAAGCACCACACTCACAAAAAAGACCCTTACTTTTTTGCCTTTTCAACATTTATATCAATGAGTTAAATAAATATCCTCCAAATATTATAAAAGGCAAAACAAATTTTTCTTTTCCCTTTAATATCTTTGTTGCTATGATGAATGCTGTAATCAAGTAAAATTGAACCATTTCTAAAAGCATTACTTAGATTTACATTGAACAGAAAATGGTCTGCCTGCAGGAACTGCTTCCCATTCCACCATGATGCAACAAATTGAAGACAAAAGCTTTAAGAGAGAGACACACACTAACATGCAATTTTGTCATTAAGAACTGATCTCATACTGGGCAAGTAATATCAGTGTACCTATCCCCACATCTGCAGAAGTTAAACACTGAGAAGAACATTTTTTTCTTCAGGCATCATGTAACACCCTTTTAATAGCATGAAAAACAATACAAGACAGAGTGGCACGTTTGCAGTAGTGTTTCAATTTAAAGTAACTGATGAAAGAAGTTTAAATTAAGGGATCAGATAGCTTTTCATAATTAAATTTCAACACACAGTTCAATTGTTAGACAATATCATGGAGTATTTTATTAACTCTCTTAATGTCTTGATGTTTCTCCTGCTCTTCTGCCCACTCATACTTTGCATGTAATTATCTTGAAACTATCCGCCATGTCTAGTTAGGAGAGAATTTTTTACCCAAAACTTTTTCCATTAATAGGCTTTCAATTTAGCAAAGTTTGGTCTTAGTTTCTATTGCACTTTGAGGCAAACTTTAGAAGAGTCATATTAAAATTAACTGGGGAAGTATTATAAGCTAATTAGGCCAAATTCTCAGCCCTCATGAAATAACTTCTGATTTGAGAGGAGAGCAGGGAAAAAAATTTGGGCCTCTTGGAAATTAAAATGTCTCTCTTCAAATTTGAGACTGCAACTTCTAGATTACATATTAATAGATTAATAGATTAATAGATTACATATTAATAGATAACCTGGTAATTTCAGTAGGTCCAGTGCCTAAAAATATAGTTCATTTACGTTTATAAATATACTTTATAATTTCAGCAAAAGCTTGTGTGTTTATTTTTTCCTTTCACAGAATGATGAAGCCTGGAAGAGACCTTTGGTCCAACCATCAACCATAATCCCCAAGTGCCACATCCAGACACTTCCTGAACACTTCCAAAGATGGTGACTCGACCACCCTGCTGGGGCAACTTACTCCAATGCCAGGCCAATGCCTTTCCTCCTTAGGAGTTCTGGTTTCCCAAGACACAGACTGTACACCGACAAAGCCCACAGCAGGTAGGAGGGGGGTTCAAGGAATGATGATCTGGCAGTGCAGCTTTCCCGTCTGACGACCTCAGGACCTTTTTGTGCACTAAACAACAGTTTTCTTGAAGCCCGAACTATTTATGTGGAACTTCAACAAGCAACACGGGAATAAGCACTCCCTTTGGAAAATTAAAAAATGTATAAATGGGCAAAAACCAAGAGGCTTCTGAAGCCATTTCAGACACCATCCCCCTACATTTAAAACACCTTGTACCTTAATTTATTTGAGATCCTACATCAAATGATGAATGGAAAAATAAGTGTCATCCTTTTTCACTACGAAAATATACGCAAAAATAAATCCTCCAAGTAGCCTTACAATCTAACCCTGAGAGAGGCATTAAGCCTCGCCCCGGCGGGAGCACCCAGTTAAGTCTTTCAAGATGGAATCTGGAATTCTTCTGATCCCTCAAGCGAAACACGAGGAAGACTGACGGCAAGGATAACACCTCACACCTGCTAATCCGGGCAGTACGTCCCCGCAGGATGAGGAGGCTTCCCTCACCTCCCCGGTGTGGCACCGCCGTGGGAACCTGGGCACGCCGCGGGCGCCGGCTGCAGGAGCACGGAACGACGCTGCACCTTCAGCGTGTGGAGGTTTTACGGATACAAAAGGAAAACCCCACGGGAATCTCTCGCTGACCGCAGAAGCCCTGCTGAGCTCCGTCCCCACGGGCTGTCCCCATCCCTCCCCTGCAGGCGGCGCCCGGCGGCCACTTCCCCCGGGATGCTCCAACGCGGCCGAGGCGGGGGGCGCAGGGAAGCGGCCGCGGGGCCGTGCCGAGCTGGCCGCCGCCCAGAGAAGCCGGAGCGGGCTGTGATCCCTAAGGAAAACCCCCGGCTGCCGTCTCGCTGCCCTCCCGCCGCCTCTCCCGACGCTCGTCCCCACCCGCGGCCCGGCAGGGCGATGGTTTCTCCAGGAAGCGCTGGAGCATCCGCCGGCGCCGCTTCTTCCCTTCCGCGTCTGCCCCGTACCGGGTCCCCGCAGCTACCGCTCGGGTGAGGGTCCTTTCAGGACTAAAATTTAAGTTACTTTACGTCTTGTAGTAATGACTCTTTTCCTGGTTTGTTTGTCTGTCTTTCCTTTATCCATATTTTCTGCTTCTCTTTTTCCCTTCTTGAAAATACTAGGGAAATACGTTCTGATGAGAGGAAATGAGAGTGCATTAGAGGCGCGCTGTAACATTAAATCGTAGTACTTCTTCGTTTTTTAAATCCTAGCTCTGATCTTTCTGCATTTACTGTATTTCCTTCTCTCCCTAGTATCCAAAAATCAACATGTCTAGCAAAAAGGCAAAGACAAAGACCACCAAGAAGCGCCCTCAGCGCGCCACTTCCAATGTATTTGCGATGTTTGATCAGTCGCAGATCCAGGAATTCAAGGAGGCCTTCAACATGATCGACCAGAACAGGGACGGCTTCATTGACAAAGAGGACTTGCACGACATGCTGGCCTCCCTTGGTAATGTCCCTGTGCTGTTCATGCTTGCCAAGCAAATCTGTGCTGCAAAAATCCAAGTACTGAGTTTGGGATATGAGAAGTGTCTCAGCTTGTATTAACAGCACTGACATTACAGTTTCAGTTTGAAAGCTAATCCAAATACAAATCCCTTTATTTGTAGGGAAGAATCCAACGGATGAGTACCTGGATGCCATGATGAATGAGGCTCCGGGCCCCATCAA
Organism: Horornis vulcanius; assembly: GCA_013401035.1. Classification (NCBI taxonomy): domain Eukaryota; kingdom Metazoa; phylum Chordata; class Aves; order Passeriformes; family Scotocercidae; genus Horornis; species Horornis vulcanius. The sequence continues at coordinate 24,144 of VZUA01078385.1, read as the reverse complement.
CTTCACAATGTTCCTTACCATGTTTGGTGAGAAGTTAAACGGCACCGACCCGGAGGATGTAATCAGGAATGCCTTTGCTTGCTTTGATGAAGAAGCAACAGGTACGTGGCTGCTTGGCAGGGTTGTGGCTGGGTTATGTGTTCATTATTTGGGTTTCTAAACTGTATGCTGATTTTTGCACCTTTATAAGTTAAATATGAGGTGGTAGTCCTAGATGGCATATTCTGCTAAATTACTAAGTGAGAGTAAAATCTGTCTTGGCTATTCTGTGTCAGTACTGAGGACAAGTAGGACTGTTCCTCTGTAAAGCTTTGAGGAAGAGTGCTTGAACTGGGCAGTGTGGATGTTCCTCAAAGTGTAAAACAAGATTTGCTCTAAGATGAGGAATTCAAATCAGTAATGTGTGATTTTTTTATGGCCTTAAAAGGTAATGATGTGAAATCTGTCATAAAACTAAGTTTGTCCCCCCTCTGCAGTAGGTCTGGGATGCATCTAAATTCTTCAGATGTTTAATGTTTCGAGACATACTATCCAGACTTCATAAAGTCTTACAAAACTCACCCGGCTGAGCATTCTTCATGGCTCTGAGGACAAATATCATACCCTTACCAGCAGCTCAGTTTGCTTTTAGATTGCAGGAAGGGCTTCAGTCTTAGTGGTCTAAACATAAAATCCGGGTGGGATGTAGAAGGCAGAAATGACAGATTGGACTGACTTGAAAAGAAAGATGAAGGGAAAGAGTAAAGCACAGTGCTCATAGAGCTTTACTATATCAGACTTCCAAGGTTGTGCCTGTAATCTTGAGGTTAGAGTTTATGCTTTTATGTATTAACCTAGGCTAAGGTTCCTGAGAAGTGCGTAGTAACTGAGGATGAATCCATAGGGCAGTTCTGTGGAATTACAGAGTATCAGGGCTTTGATGTGTTGTGAACTTGTCTTACTCACATTGAAATTATGTAGTCCCTGTACTAGAGATGACACTGCATTTACAGCTTTCCTCACAACTGTTCATCACAATATTTTAATCTAACCAGTCGATCTGTGCTCTGCACCTTTCCAAGGATATTGTTCCGTTCCGTTTCAGCAGCTATTTTCAGTCTGTGTATTTTTAGCACCTTTTGCCTTTTCAAAGAGCATCCCCTTCCTGCTGAGGTGTAGGTAAACAGGCTTTCTGTTGGTAAGGCCTTTTCAAATGTTAATCGACTTCCTCCCTCTCAAGGGAAATCTCTTTACCATCTCCTAGAGAAGGAAGTTTTGTTAGTAGGTAATTATTTTCTCTCCACAGGTAGTCTGACTCACTGTGCTACAGTGGGGTTTTTTTTGTGTGCACCAAAACAAGAGCCTGTGACTTACAATATAAAGAAAAAGGTTGTGCTACCAGTTCTTTGGAACAGAAACTTCTATGTCTGTCTAAACAATAAGTTACAAGTTTGGGCACACATATACTGATAAGATTGATTTTAATATCTCAGCTCTGTCTGGTAAATGCTTTAGTCTAGTCCTACAATGATTTGAGGATACTAGTTTGTTCTACAGTCTGTTTTGTGTCTTATGCCATCCTTAAATTTTAACCAGGAAACATGTGAGATAGTTACACTGTTTATTGAGTTTTGAGTCATAATAGTCTAAATGAAGCCTTCAAAATTGCATGTGACACATTTGTAGAACCCATGTTATGTTAAAACTTTATTAATTTTATCCTCTTACGTTACTTCTGATCAGTTTGTTCCTTCTAAAAATGTACGAGAGCATTTCCAGCTACATCAAAATCTTATACTTTTTTTTTCTTTCATGGTCTCCACATGTGTGTTTGTTATGGGCCTGATTTTCTAGCTCTACATCAGTGTACGTCTTTTGAAAGGGAGTAATACAAATCAGATCCTATAGATGAGGATAAGGTAGTCATACTTGTTAGGTTTTATTTACATTTCCTATATTGCCAGCCTGGTTGGATATGTTGCTTCAACAGTACTATCATGTGTAGTGCTATGGAATTAGTATAAAAGTTGCATTTGTCTGCATTTGGAGTATTTTTTTCTGGTCTTTGATCCTGCATTGTCATCTGCTTTGTGCTGCCTGCAACAGGCTGAATCTTACATTTTGCTTCATTTATTTGTTACTTCCCCTCCACAGCTGAAGCTGTGTGGGAGGGAGAGGAGCCCTGTTTGCTTTACAATTTCTTGCTGATAAAACTTGTGGCAAATTCCTGGTCTGGCAGCCCAGTTCAGTGTTCAAACACCTACCTATTCAGATAGGAGCAATTAAGTCCTTGAGGTTAAACTTGGAGCACCAAAGTCCTTGCATTTTTTGAATACTCATCATTATGTCACCTCTCATCACTGCTTGATCTCTGTAGGACAGCAGAATGAGTGTCTAATCTGTTTAGCTGCCTTTTCCCTCTTCTTTACACCCATCTTCGAAGAGAGAACTCTAAGGTTTGACCCAATTAATGTGGGCCTGGCTAACTGAACGTTCTCCCTGTTTCTGAAGATTGCTGCTAGCCTCCTTCATTTGCAGTCAGTAGCCAATGGCTGGTCTACACTGGGATATGGTGCTGTTTTCATTAGCATATGTTGAAACACTTTTTTTTCCCTTCCCCCAGCATACACCACCCCCGTGCTAATTTGTCATGCTCATTGACTGCTTTTTGGTCCCCTGATTCCCTGTTTGGTTTTGTCTCCCTAATGAACTCTGCTTAACTTATGCAACTCTCTTTCCAAAGCAGCACTTTTTTTATGATATCACATTAGTTGATGTGGGTGTCTGCATATGATTTCCAGCTGTTCCACAGAGTTCGCTTTCTTACGGTTGGTTTTGGAACCAACTTCTACCTTGTCTGTTCTGTTACTGACATTCCTCCAACTAAAGTTCAATAACCAATTTCTTTCTCAAGTGAAGCAACTATTGTGCTGCTAAAGGTATGGCTGGTTGTATTTCAGCGTTTCGCAGTTTCTGCTTTCTACTGTCTACCCTTGGTTATGCATGTTTCCTTTTTCGTCTCTAAATTTTCCTGGAATTATTTGGCAACTGGTGGTTCTGCCCATCTCTTGAAATAGAATTAGCAGAAGATACCTAGAAACTGCTCCTTTTTATGTTTTTGTTGACTTCCTCAAAAATCTTCTGCTCTTTTAGCATAAAATAAATAATACATCCTACTCTTTTTTTTTTTTTTTTTTTCTTTTTTTACTGGGTTCTCCACCTTTACCTCTCCACCATAAACATTCTTCTTGCCTCCTGAGCTAACTTGCTCAGTCCTGTCTGAAAGTCTCTTCTGCTGTAAACTCCTTCCCTGGACACTTGCCAGGAGTTCACTGTAGCCGCATAAACTGCCTCCAGCAACAGTGTTGTGCAGCACTGAAGAGCCAGAGTGGTTATTTAGACCCCAGGGGAAACTAGTTTATAGAGGATGTGCAAATATATCTAATTAAGGCAAGAAAAACATAGTTCATTTAAGAGAACTGCTTGTATAATGAAGACTAGCAGTGACAGGAACTTGTTTTCCCACTTTGAGCCGTTGAAGATCAGTAGATGGAAATAAGAGTTATTATACCACAGCAGGTCAGGCCCTGTCTTCAAAAATCTGTATGAAATGCATTAAACTCCCTTTGCACTCAAGGAATTTCTTTAGAATTCAGTTCAGGAAATTTTTTGGGCTCTGCGCAAATGCAAATGTAATATATAGCATGCTGCACTGGTTAATTGCCTGTCTGTTGGCATGTCTGTGCTGCTGCTTTTGGAGAGCCAGCTAAGAGGCTCAGCCTCCCTTCTGTTTCTCTCTGCATGTCTCATTCCAGGGTTCATCCAAGAAGACTACCTGCGGGAGCTGCTGACCACGATGGGGGACAGGTTCACGGATGAAGAGGTGGATGAGCTGTACAGAGAGGCCCCCATCGACAAAAAGGGCAATTTCAACTACATCGAATTCACACGCATCCTGAAACATGGAGCAAAAGACAAGGATGACTGAGAAAATCCTTGGGATACCTGCAGATAGCACCCTTAATTTGTTTTTTCTTCTCACTAATTTTATTTCTCAGGACATTTTTTCTTTTTTTTCTTGTTGGGACCTTTTGCATACATTTTTAGCGCTGCAGCTTCTTCCTCTGTGGATCCTAAGGCTGCTCGGGCACACCTGCACCTTTGTTATAAGACTGGAAAGTGGCAGGGAGAGAGAGGACAGCTTACAGTGATAGAGGTTGAGCGGCAGAGATCAGAGAGTGTGGAGGCCTGGCTAAACATGTCACTGCTACTCATCCTAGCTAGATTAATTTTACATTTTAATGATAATTTTTCAAATAAATCACTGTCTACTAAAAGCATGATTAAAATTTTCATGCTAGAAGTATAATGTTTCTCTAATGATATCTGTAAATATTTTTGCAACTGTATGCAGTCATGTTGTTACCTATTTTTGCCTTAAAAATTATGCATAATTCACTTAAGCATATTGGTGTTTGTACTTCAGCAACTGAGTATTTCACCTGCTACTGTGAGCATACACATGAAGAAGAAATTCCTGTCCTTCAAATTTTAGTGTAAAATTTAATTGTAAATTAATCATTTCTGTCCGAGATTTGCACATTAAACATTTTAAATCTTATGGATGTAGTTGAGCATGTATTTTGCCACCTCAGTGCCTCCATTTCTTGACGCTGAGTACTATATTAATACCACTTTTTAAAAACTTATAATGTAAATCCCATTTTAAGATATCATATTAATTTTATATTAATTTTAAGATATCATATATGGGTAGAGTTGCTTGAGTGATACTTCCTAGCAGATCTGTGGGGCTGCTGATACTGAATTAATGACATTTCATTGCAACCATTTATTTCTTTCTTTTACCTTTCTGCTTTTTCAAAGCACAGTAAGAACAGGGCTGGATGAAGGAAGAAGGAAGGTGTGCTGTCTCTGTCCTTTTTGTTTTCTGTCTGAAAATACTATTCTTGGTTTTTAAATGAAACAATATACACTATATTTTTAAGACCTCCTGCTGTGAGTGGTGTTTTGGATGTGTGAGACTCGAGGCATTCCTTTTTGTTCCATTTCTCATCGTTGTATCCTCTGTAGTTTTTGTGGTATGGAAGGCATGGCAGATTTGCTACAGTGTTCTGAAGCAATTTTGCCATAATCGGAATGCTTGTGGTCCTGCGGTTTCTTTGTCTTGAGAGAAAGGATGATCAGAGCTGACACTTCTAGGAATGACATTGTTAATCCCTTCAGAATTTACGTTACAAAATTAAGAAAAGTCATTTGGCTGAGAGCATTTTGCTGTTTCTTGGTAGGCTGCTGTTGCAAACTGAGCTTTTAAGAAATGTCACCAGAGGACAGTGATGAAAGCTCTGAAGCTCCTGCTCTACCTCAGTCCCTGGGAGCTTTGCCGAGGCGTGGGAGCTGTGCACACAGGATGACCTGATCCCACTGACTGTGGGTCTGTAAGAAGCACATGGAAAAGCAGAGGAGGAAAAGGTGCTGAACGGAATCAGCAGAAATCCAAATGCTTCACAAATGCTTTCCCTCAGTCACTGCCTTTTCTTTTTTTTATCCTCTCCAGAGAAATACTTATGTTCGGAGAGGGCAGAGATTAAAAACTCGAACAAGAACTTGTGTAAACTATCAGTGAGATTAGTACCAATTTTGATGCTTCTGAAGGAGGCGAAGTCCCGCGGCCGCCGGCTGGGGCCGTCCCCGGAGCCAGCAGGAGGTGGCAGCACAGCTCCCGGCACCAACGCCGCTGTGACGGGAGAGCGGCTCCCAACCCAAATGTTTGTTGGTTTTGGTGGGGGCTTTTTGGTTTGTTTCTTGTTTTGGAGTTTGTTGTTTTGTTGGTTTTTTTTCTAGTCCCGAAAAGCTGATTTGGTGTATCTTGCACAGGGGGAAGATATGCTCCATTCCCACGGAAGTCCTGTTCCTGCCACAGCAAAGGCCAGGATTTTTCACATTGCAGCTCTTGAATTTTTGGCCCTTTAACCGAATTTGTTCATTACAGGAGAGTAAAATGAAGCCTCTGCAGTCGTTGTTACAGGCCTACATGCACAAACACACATGTGGCGTGTGTTTGGCAAAGACAGGGTTTCAAAAGGACTTAAGGCCTTCCTTGTAACTCAAACCAGAGACATTGCTCCTGGATTTCACTTCTCAGTATCTCAGTGAGTGCTCTTCTTCTTTTGTTAAGATTAGCTTTGAAAAAAATTACCCCAAATTCAAATATATATGTTTGCATAACTTTGTTTACATACAAAAGACTAAAACCTGTGATAGAAACTAAACTGCTGGGGCTCAGAGTGAAGCAGCTGCTATTTACCTACAGCAATAAATGCCAATTGGTAAACCCCAGTGGTTTAAGGGCCAGGGCTGTATTGCTGCATAGCAACACCTATATGCCATTTGGCCTTGAGATGACTAATTGTAGCTCACTAATACTATTGTTCCAGCCTTGCCTTCGGCAGAATCCTGGTTTTACTCTCTCAGCTTTAATGGCATTTAATGTTCTCATAAAAAACATGTCAGAGAGAATGATAAAAATGGATTTTTGGTGTGTAACTCAGAGGCCTGGGATTTCTCTTGCAAAGAAATTTTAAACCCCTGCTCAGCTCTGATGCAGAGGGTGCCTTAAAGTCTGTGTGTGTCTGGAGCAAGCAACACTGGTTTTATAAACTA
>VZUA01078376.1:41054-52772 GCA_013401035.1 Horornis vulcanius | reverse complement strand
AAAAAAAAAAAAAAAAAAACAAACAAAAAAAAAAGAAGTAATGAGTGTCTGAATGACAAGTCTGGAGTGAAACCTGAGTCCTGGACTTTGTGCCCACTTAGAGAGCCTTTGGTTAACTTTTGCCTCAAGATTTTTTTTTTTATTTGCATTTTGTATCCTAGTTTACAACTAGGGCATTGCAACCTAGTGAAAACTAAAGACTGACAGGGGCTTTTAAACCTGTGTGGAAATTGATTTAACATTTTGTAATTACATTTTCCCTTTGCAGAAAAGAACCTTGTATTTGCTCAGCCTTTATAAAATCACTTCTAATTCCAGGAAAGGTTTGACAAAAAGCTAATCTCTAGACCCAGAAACAAATACAAAGAACAAAAAACAGTGATGTGCTTTAATACACAGCTTTGTTTTAATTCAGCCAAAAGATATAAGGTATAAAAAGCAGGACTGACAACACCATTTTCATGTCCAACAGACCTCTGGCATCCTGGACACATCTTTTAAGCACACTGTAAGCAAAAATCCCTATTTGAGATAAAGCTTTTCATCTGGTATCTCCTCTGTGAGTCCTGTTTTATTCACCTGTACTCCTAAATATTTTCTGAGACTCTCAATCTTATTAACTTGAAATGGCTTGGTTGATGATTTTAATTGCAACGTTAATCTTTGAAACATAAAAGTGTTTTTGAAAAGTCCATGATGGGCTATCCAAACAAAACTATCACCTGACTTGTCAATAAACGTTGTTCAGAAGGAATTCAGAATTCAGGATTCAGAAGGTGTCAGTCCAGTCTTTTTTGTCAAAATGGTGAAGCTTTGAATATTTCTTAAGGGCAAATTCAAGTTTGATTTCAGAATATACTTGCCATAATATATGAATAGCTGCTCATAGAGCTGCTAATAAGGGTTGCTTATTTAAATAGGGAAGAAGAGTGCAGCTCTTAATGGCTTTCAGTACAGTAAACATGACATAGTAAGACAAAGTTGAAGGACAGCAAACTTGGCCAGTTTTGGGTTCTGGTCAGACTCTCCTACCCACACATGAGATAATTTGCCCTGCCACCTACATAAGCTTCCTGGACATCCTGGCCTTCTGCGAAACACAAAGTAATTGCCTTCTAACCACTTCTGCTCCACAGAGATCATATAATTTTTATATGTCCCATTTATGTTTTTTCAATTCTTATCTCAAATCTGCCTTCTTCCATCTAAGCAAATATACTACATACTTGAATTTTCCTCAGAAAGTTATCTAAGTTCTCAGTCATCTCATGTCTGTCATTTTGCTTCTTCATTAAAAAAAATTCTAGATTAACTGAAAATGCAAAAACACTGAAGAAAACTAGCAGCTGTATGATGAGGTAAATCTGAACTGCTTCATATACTTCCAAATTATCTGCTTGACACCAGTAATAGTTTACAGCATTTTAGAGGTCTGCCTTCTATATTCTCATCATCAGAATTGAAAAAATGTTTTAATTACAGTGCTATACATGTACCTGAAATGCATTTGACCTCTTTACTTATTGTCCCCATTAACCATGAGGAGCTATAATTGCTTATAAGCCATACACAGATATATCAAATGCCATTTCTCTTGTAGCAAGTCAAGATAGCACAAGCTGCAAAGAAATAGATTTTCAATATCATACAAAAATGATGAGGATTTGAAAAATGATTAGAGACTTCAGTAGCTCACTTTCTATGAATTAGACACTATTTTAAAAATATGTAAATGGTGTCATTGACTCATCACTTTACTGTAAAGTTACATAATATCTGGCACTTATACAAAACACATACCTTCTGGACTTAAATGTCACCAGTGAGAATCTCAGTATCCTGTTGAAAATAAGGAGCTCTGAGCCTGCATGGCTACACAGAAAACTTTAAAACCAAATTACCATAGAAGCCAAATGACAAAAATCTATTTATTCATCTGCTTTGGAGTGCCATAATAATTAGGCTAATATCAAGGTGTCTGTGAATCATCATCTTGATTTTTCAGTGATCTGTGACTTCTAAAGGTTCTTCTTGAGAAGGAATCTTCCAGTCCCCATGGTGGGCAACAGTGGACCTAATGTGCTTCCCTAATTCCTATGCTCAGCAGTGACATGAGAATTAAATATACTCTTTAGGCCTATCAGCAAAATCCGAAATTTGGTGTTAGCAAATGATTGGATAAAAACAGAAGTCACAAACACCTATCTTAAACTCATAGATTACAATCAAAGGCACTGCATGTATGGGAAAAAATTGTTTTCTTCTTATTTCAATTTTCTTCCAAATTTGTAATTCTCTCCCAAAGTATGATGAGATTTTCTCTAGTGAAAAGCAATGTGGCTAGCTAACAAATTTATATTAAAACCTCTAAGAAAATTGACGCATTGCTACTGTAAATGGAAAACTGTAATAACAGTTTAAAACCGTTTAAAACTACTCAAGTGCCAAATCTTGAATATATACCAACAAGATTATCATGTCCTTGAGAATTTTAGGGACAATCAGATAACTTAACAAAAAGAAATTAAAACTGATTTTGCTTATTTAAGCAGCTTTAAAGCCTCTGTGAACAATATTTAGGCTTCTTGTTCTCTGTCAGGCAGTAGCACGACTTTTTTTCCCAGGGCAAGAGTAAGCAGCAGTAAAAAGGTTGTTTTGTCTATTTCCTATTTTGAAATCTAAGCTTAGGGCAAGAGCTATATAAGCGTAACATACAAGAAGGAACAACAACAAAATCTCTTTTATTTTGAGAATAGCTTAATGACAGACATGGGCTTCTGCAGTGGCTCTCTGGCAGTGTCAGCAGCACAGGATGACTCATTAGGGGGCTGGAGGAGTGGAGGGAATACACCTAGAGCTGCAGGTCCCTAGTAGGATTTTGATTGACTCTTGTGAAAAAAGAGCTTTCTGGATGGTTAATTCCATGTTGGGCAGTTTGGAGTAGGTTTGTGAGGGGGGAGGAGGAAGGGAAGCTATAACTGAAGACAAATATAATTTAACTAAGACAAATATAATTTAGCAGTACTAGTAAACAGGGCACTTACAGTTCCTATCATCGTTCTTCCTCAATGTAGGAGGGAAAAGTAATCCTTTTAGGTGTTTATTTGCATCCCTCTGCAGACTGTCCTGAGCTGTCCTTTACCCTCCCTTACTGAAACAGCATCACAGGTCACTCCTAAGCATAATGCTCTACAATGGATGAAATTAACAACGCAAGTCTAAACCATAATCCAGTTTTGGAAGAGACAGAGAAAAGAACAGACAAGGAGAGACAGGAACCAACACTAAAACTACACTTTTGCATGTAGGTACAGAATGACCTGAGCTTAGAGAAAATCATCAATGAGCTAGCTGCTTGTCTCATGAGAAAGTTGGCTCATTAATTAAAGCAGTATCTCCACCCGTGACTGCACAAAGTCAAAACAGAGTTGTCCAGCTCAGCAGGTAGGGAGAACTGATCATATCAGCCTATTTCTGTACAGAATCAGGACAGAAGAGAAAGGAAGGATGTGCTAAGTTGAAAAATGGGACTGAAAATGCACTTTTGACCAACAGCACATTCTTCAAAACAGTAACCTCTTCTCCATATTGAAACTTTATCCACAACTGACCATTGCCACTGCCGTCACTTTTCTCACAATAAATTAACAGCAATTGGAAGCACAGCTTCGGAAAATTTTTTTGCAGACTCTAAGCATCTGTGAAACTAGGTTGGCCTTGAATTAGTCATGAATACAAAACTTAGCCGCCATTAGCAAAACCTTAAGGAAAATCATTGTGTAAGTTTTGAGAAAGCCTGGCCCTGTTTAGAGTTTTATCCAAACCACATGAAACCATGTGACACTTGATGTCTTTCTCAGTGTTTTGCTTGAATATTGAGTTCATTTAGACCCTGACTTTAAAAGGGATCACAAGACTTGGAGTCCACACAAAGTGACATTTACTGTAGTGAGCCTTGAAGTCAAAATGGGTGAGTCCCATGCTCAACCAAGTCCAGTAATTATGCTGATTCAGTTTGCATATGAACAATCAAAGGCACCCATGCTATTTCACTGTCAGGAATTGAAGACACATTCATGTGTATTTTGCTAGGTACAGCCAGACTTCTGGCACAAGAAACTAGAAAGAAACTAGAAATATAAGGCATGTACTAGCCCGACCTAACTTGAGGCTGCCTGCATCAGTCTGATGCCCCACCTAAGCAGGCAAACCTTGACCAGAACCAGTGGTTTGTACAAAATAAATGGGTCTACCACCATCAGCGATTTCTTCATCTTTTCTTACCACACTTGCCCCTGGCAAAAGGAAACGAACTTTTGTGTTTTCCTAGACAAGTCACAAAGACTTTCTTGTCCTAAGCTATCTCTGCGAAATGAAAATAATTGTCTTTATCAAAGTGCTTTGAGGTCTGTGAGTGAGCAGTGTTATATCACTGAAATGCATCATTGATGATTAGATCATAAAATAAATCTGCAATGCTGCTAATTGAAACACTGTGTATAATTACAAGGGCTTTTAAAAGTCTGTTTACCCTTTAAATGAATATAGAACTTCTGTATGTTATGAATAGTTCGTAGCTAATAAAATTTTTGCTGTTTTATGTCTTGATGATGTTCTAAATTTACATTTTGACAAAAAAGAATAGTCTCACTAACTTCTCAGATTTTGCTCTCTTTCCAGATTTGTATTAACCTTTTTATGTATGGTTTGTTGCCTTTGCTTTTCAGTCTAAGTCTCTCATACAGAAACTTTACAGCAATTGAAGGAGTTACAGTTTTACTAAAACAGCACACAGCCATTTCCAGCGTCAGAAACTGACTATGATGAAAGACCTTGGGCAAGGCTTTGGCCCAAGGTGCCCACTCAGCTGGTACCAGGGCATTGCAAGGTCCCTTCATAGAGCAATGCCACCATTTCCCGTGAGGACAGCCTGCGGCCGAGAAGGCTCCACATTCCAGAGAGCGGGCCAGGACACACCTCCCAGGAAAGGCCTTGCTTCCTCCATTTCCTCCCTGTGGCCATGCGGCTTGGGAGCGCAGGGGCCGGGAGTGAGCGCCGCGCCGGGGCTGCACAGGGAGGAGCCCCCGCTGCCCGCTCGGCCGCTGCGCCGGCTGCCCTCGGGCCCTCTGCTCTGCGGGCACCTGCGCATGAGCTCAGCAGGGCATTCCAGAAGGTCCTTTCAACTCCTGCTATTCTCAGCAGGAAAAAACCCACAAACCAACGTTATTACTTTGTGCTCCTCCTGCTTGCCCTTGGGCTAACACCAGAGGTTCCCTCATAACACCAGTGCATCACTGGTGTGAGCCCACGCCAACATTGTGAGATGCCATTTCTGGCCCAGATCTGGGGAAACGCTCAGGCTCAGTCTCTTTGAGACTGGCTGTATGCGAGGCCTGGATTGTACGGCTGCTGCCCCAGGAACACAGCGAGCGAAACAGTAAAAGGAAAAATGTACATAAAAGTCAGGGCTCTGCAGTTCCCAGCACTGAGCTGGAGAGGCTGGGCTCTGCGGTTGCATTTTTCAAAAGCTAAAAAGAATAAATCTTCCTGAACATAAAGGACCCAGCGCAGTGTGAGCCCCTGGGGGCTCTGAGGCAGCAGTGGGCCTTCATGAGAGGAAATCCAGCTCAGTAAAGGGGACTGGCATGGATATCAGCGTGGGTCTAGGGAGAATACATTGAAATTCAGCACATCCCTCTGCAGCCCGGCTGTGTGACGCACTGGGGATATTTGGCAGATCCTCCTGTGTTAGCCCCTTTCTCTTCCTGTTGTGGTCTGAATGAATAGCCATTCTGCTTAATTTAACCTATTTTTTCTTAAGTTCATACTCTGACCATTTACTCTAAAGCTAGATCTGAGTAGTATTTGTATAACTACAATTTTTCAGTATGTTCCAGCAATGTTGATTCATTTGCGAATCCTTGGCAAGACTTTTATTCAAGAAAACCCCCCAGTGTAATTATAGTTGTACAACATTAATGTGTTTTTCGCCATCATCATAACTTATTTTGCTCTAGCAATATGAATGCAAAAATTATAACTGCACCAAGACATATCATTGCAATAGCTTCATTCATATAGATACAGGCAAGTATTAAAGAGTAGATAAATTGCTAAAATACTTCTAACATAATATAACCTCTTCTATATACAAAATCAGTCTAGTAAACAGTTTAGACTAGCATATCAGTAGAAATCTGTTGCTGAAACCTGTATTGCATATTTTTCCAGCATGGTAACAGATCAGCTCCCAATTACCCAGGCTTTACATTGCAATCCTTAACACAGTACATTCCATAATGAACAGCATAAGTGCAGTAGCTCAATGCCAGACTCCACTAGCAGGCGCCACCCTAAATAGAATTAAATACCACAAATTAAAAGAAACCTTGGAAGAATTTAACAGTAAATACTATTTCAGTAAGTGTTTCTCTTTTCTGTCATGTAAATATGTTACTTTTACAGTCTCTTCTTTAATTGATACACAGGAATGTGACAACATTCAGTGTGACAAATGGCTTCAAGATATCACATGTAGGAAATTTTGTCAGCATTTCTTTTGATTTCTCTGCTTTTGAAAAACAGTTTAATATTGTTTTTCTCGATACAGGTGTGTCTCAAGCTCCACACGTCATTTTATTGTCATCTTAGTACTTCCAAACTCTGGTCAGGACAGTCTGAATAAAACAAAATACCTTTCCCCATCTAAATCTGAACTGTTCTTTCTGTGGATAAGCCTTATTAACTTAAGTGTTCCATTTACACTAGATTTTCTGATTACAATCAAAACTGAAAGTGGAATTTCCAGAAGAAATAATATATTTCAGAGAAGTGTCACTATGTCAAGGCACTTTATGAATTAAATAACTCTTATTAATTTTTTAGATATCAAAGTATTACTATTCCTATTACTGGACCTAAGATGACAAGACTTCAAGAAATTTTTGCCTGCTTTTGAAGGCCACATATATTCAGATACTCAACAGAAGATAAAGATCAATACATTAGATGCTTATTAAACCATATATTTGGGGGGAAAATTACGTATTTTTCATTTTTGTATAAAAATTATTGGTGAAAACTTGGAGCATTGTTACTGACGGAATCTATATTACATTTATAATTATCAATGTGGTCTAGTGTAATTTTATTTTCTGATCATCCAGACAACCTGGAATGCTATCCTCCACATAGGAAGAATACATCAAAATACAGCTTTCTTTTCTAAAGCTAGCAGTAATTTTTCTGAAAAACATGCTTGCTCTACACAGTCTTATGTCCAATTGGTCAGTTCAAAAACCTTCAATATCTTACTTTCTTTGCTATGAGGAAAACCTTTATTGACGTATTTATAAAATAAAATTATCATAAACACAATAAGCATTTCACCAGATTTTTGCTGAACAATATTGGACTTCTTGTTGTAATTGATGAACAAAATCTCAGTGCTATGCCACCAGGAATCTGATGATGTAAAGTGCAAAATACTCTTGTTGTGAATAAAAATATTAATAATTACTAGAGTTGTGTCTCCTTCATTAATATAGTGGAGTAGTTTCATGAATTATTGTCACTATGGTCACATTGTTGTCCTATGTAGAGACATATTTTTCTGCATGGGATTGTGTCGTGTTACTTTTATTGAGCATTCTACTGCCAGTTTTTTTATGTTATATTTTTAAGAAACTAAAACAGCCAGCCAAACCCACAAACAAACAAAAATCCCTGTGTTTCTTTTGGCTCTGATTGCCGCTTCCTGCCAGACGTTTTAGAACGTTCCACGGTGCCCTATGCTTTCTCTGGAGTTTTATCTGGGAAGGCACCGGTAAGATTTTGTCACTAGGTGGAGCTTGAAGCTTCAGTCCTCAAGTGCTCATCTGCCTCATTTCCTGCCTTCAGCAGGGAGTTCCTCAACGTTTCCAATCCTGTAGCTAGGCAACTTCAAAACCTTTGGAGGTAAATTTGGTTGTATAATCTGTTGTATGTTATAAGTATTCCTATTAGAAGTACTTTTTTTTACATATTGAGTCATGTTTGCTGGGACTGAAGTTGGTTAGTAATCAAAGGGAAAAGAATAAAGACTTTCCACATGTCAGGCTGCAGTGTAACCTCTGCAGCAAATTGCTCCATGTTTGGCTCTTCTAATGTTCTACCACAAAAAGCAGACTGATTGCAAAGTAAATATGACAGTGCTGCTAACAGAATGCTATTTTATATTATTGTTTGGCTCTGGATGTTAATCACCAAAATTAGTACTCAAATATGCTGGTAGACTGATAGATAAAATAGCTGTGTGTCAACACCCAGCAGCCCACAGCTGGGGATTCATCAAATCAACACCAACAGGCCTTTTGTCCTAATATATTTCATGTGCAGTAAAAAAATACTTCCCTCATTCTACCAGCGGTGCCAGTTCAGAAAGCAGCCTTACATACGTTAGAGTGACATTTACTCGTCTGGTATCACGTTGAATGGAGAAGGAGGAGCTGCCTCATGCTAGTGGAGTGCTCTGGTGTGGGAATAACTTGACCTCACTAGGGAATCAGGAAATCTCCCCTGATTAGACCCTGAGATTATCGCCTTTGGTTAGAACACAGTGCTAGTTGTGCCAGGCTTAGAGGTTTGATCTGGGTATGGGCTATTTCCTTAAGAGTTGGACTCAATGATCCTTTGGGTCCTTCCAATTCAGAAAATTTTGTGATTACTGCTCTTAATTTGTGTCTCTTAGAGGTAGGCTGATTTTTCTGATATCTTAGTATTGCTGGAAAGATAACGAAACCTTTCAGAAAGAACAAATTATATTTATGGCAGTAATCTGCAGTGGAAAGATTAGGAATTTAACCTAGAAAGTCCTGGCTGCACCCTATTGCCAGGGAAGGCTTCTCCAGGCAGGCTCCAGAAGGAACACATTCAATGCAAAGGGCAGAAGGCTGACAGGCACAGAGCAGAGAGCATCCCATGAACAGGGAGATGGTGAGAAACCATTCTCAGATAAAAGTGTGAATGTTTAACTGTTCGTGTCACAGTTGATACTTTAGCCTAACAAATAGATTGAAATATTCAGAAAGTCCTGGCAATAAGTAGATGTGGAGATAGAGCTGGGAAAGCAGTGCCAGGAATTACACATGGTTTATGTAAGCATTTGGGGTCATATTTTTGTACAACAAAACATTGCAGCAGTCAAGCTTGTAATTAAAAGGTTTTCATCTAATAAAAACTGACCTGAAAGGGAAGCAGCTCAAGTTACCAGGCAACAATTTGCAATGGATCAAGGCAAAACTAGATAGTGCCTATCTCTAGGGAGGAAGCTCTGCTGATCTGGCAAGAGATAAATTGTTCTCTCTGCTTTTCTTATAATCTTTGACCACTCCCGGTGTCCTGTCAACCATTATTTCAATTAAACTAAGAAGTGCTTCTTGCAGTCAGAGTAAGATGTATGTTCTCCAGAACTTTGAGTCTGTTCTTGAAACATCAATATTCACATGCTCTTTTCTACACATGCATTTTCGAAACTTTAGAAAAGTTAGTGTGATTGCAGAGCAAAATTTCACCATGACTAATTTCTTTACTAGTTAAAATAAAGTAAATTTTGCATAACAAATGAGGCCTGTACTGCATAAGTTTGTTCCTTTGGCATATGGTGTACTTATATGCAGGTTTTCCTTTGACATCAAAGGTCCATGGATGACAGTGCTCTCAAGATTGTACTTTTGACTTGGACTTCCATCTTTCTGTACTCTCAAATCATATCAATGGCAGCCCTGACCATTACAGGGCTGCTATTAATTGTGACAAAGACAGTGCATACAAAATCATTAAGCAGTAGATGTTCTTACATTTTAAAGAAAAAATATCCTGTTTTTAGGAAACATTTTGATTGTAAAAATCCATAGGCATTGGTACATTTGAGTGCCTAGAAGTCTTCCACTTTGACAAAAACAATTACTTTTGAAGTTGGTTTGAAGACTATTAATGTAGTTGGTCCCATATAGAAGTCAAGAATAGTATATACAGCAAAATTCAGGCACATTAAATTATGTTTAAAGAGAGATTTTCCAAAGGCTAATTCTGACTTACAAATTAAGTCAAAAGCTTTTCAAACATTTCTTTATGACTCCATGAGTTTATCCACTTCTGCTTTCAGCATTTTTCCCATCTCCCTGCAGAAACATTAGATCATCTTTGCATTTGACCACAGAAGGAGGTATGTATATGTGTTCAACATAAACTTAATACCTTCTCTTCCTTTATCACTTGACACTTAGCAGCTGAGGTTCTGTTGTTTCTTGAATCTGTTGAAAGAATCTTAATGCCATTTATTGCTCAGTGTGTACCTGAATTGCTTGAATATGTAGTACACTGACTTGAATCAGGTATGAATATAGCTCTACTAGAATGCTGGTCACTAAATTTGGGAGCACATCTCTCAGCACTCCACAGTTAATTATGAAAACATTGTTCTGAGAGTAAATGGAAGTTGATGCATTTTATTCATACTGCTAATGAAGTCACTTATTAAATATGTTGGAGATGTCTTAGCAAAGATATGAAAATACCTCTTTAAGAGAGACAGAATTTGACAACATAGCAGTGCATGTGTTTCAGAATCCTGCTAGGAGGCTGATGGAGGCACCTCTTCCCTCTAGTCTTGGTCCTCAGATTTTGATGGAGTTGTTTATGTATAACCTTTGTACACTTCATGCAGAAACCAAGGTAAGAACTTCCTTTCTTTTTTCCTTTGTTGTCTTTTCCCTATTCTGAGATTTTCTGTAAACTAGCACTTTAGTAGGAAGTCTTTAATATCAGAAAAGGAGTTTCAGTAGCTCCAGTTTAAAGCCCTAAGATCTCTGCTTGTTACCCAGACTTCCTCTCATTTCACAGTTATTTCCTCTTTGCTAATTTTCCTTTGGAAAGAATGACTACTTTTTCGGTTTAATTAATTGACAAATCTACAAATTTAGCTCTAGTTCTTACATTTCCACTTATTGTTTTAATTTTCTCCTTGTTGCCTTTACAATCCCTCACATAAAAAATGAGGACAAGAACAAAATGCAAAATTACTTTCTCTTGCTTTGGCCAAGCTTCTCACCATAGTCTTTGTACACTTTCATCTTTTTCTCTCTTGTGAAGAAATATGTCTTCCAGTTTCTCCATGCAGCCCACTGCATGCATCCCATCTCCTTCCCATCTTATTGCTCCATTTCTCGGCCTCATTCAGTTCCTTATACACAATATAGTTATATGTATGTTTTCCATAAAAAACCCTGCTTTATTTTTAAATAAAATTATTTCTTTATTTCTAGTTGCCTCTACAACTACTTGCTGTCTTTCATCCCCTATTGTTAAGACCAAAAAATATTCACCTACTGTATCTAAACAATTGAGGCCTTGTACTTTTTCTTCCAGTTCTGTGCTAGATGTTCTCCAGTTTCTCGCCATGTTCTGGTATAAGTGCATGCTTGGAAGGCATACTTCACATGCTCTCACCAACAGCCTTTTAAGAATTCCATTTCTTTTCTCACTTTGGACATTGTTTAATGGCAGTCTCATGCCATAAGCACAAATTCAGTTAATTTGTTTCACTGATGCGTCATACTGATTATCTGCATTAAGTTTACTACAAATTTATTTCATATGCAAACTAAAATTTCTGTGTCTGTAGAGGGTCAGCTCAAGCTCAACATGATTAAACCAGAGTTTATTAGTCCTTCCCCAAAG
>VZUA01078375.1:9902-21236 GCA_013401035.1 Horornis vulcanius | reverse complement strand
ATTTTTAATAACAATGCTTTAAAAATGCTTCTCAGTATGAACACTGGAAAAATGCTACAATATAAATCAACTAAATTCCTTTAGAGTTTCAGGGCTAGTTCAGTGTACACAAGTTGCTGATTAGAGTGAAATGAAACTGTTTCAGGGAAATTTTGTAAATCTTCTCTTTCTCCTTCTCTACCCTGTTCCTATATCAGTTCTTTTGATTATACTGGTTCTAATAAAGCTGCTCTGTGAATTTTAAGCTTGAAATTTTTGAGTAAATATCCACTTCCAGGCAGGTCATATTTTTCAGCTGCAAATTACAATCTCTGAAATGTGCACATGGCTTTTAGGTTTTATGGACTAGCTACTATATTAACCTTAAATTTCTAGTGATACTTCTGAAATGCAAGAATTGCTGCCTGTTGGGCTGCAGTCTCTTCTTGGGGAGCAAAGAGTTTGCAGTGGGACACCTGCAGCAGCAGAACTGTTGCCTATTAAATACCTCATGGCTTAATGCTTCTCTATGCCCTGCAGATGTATGCAAAAAACCACTGAAAAGAGTTGGCCTGAACTTGCATTTGAGAAGTGTGGTAATTTCATCTCTAGTGCCATAAGGGATACTTAATAATAGCTGTTAAAAATGCTAATTCTTCATTTTCAGCTGTTTAAAAATCACACATTTGAGCCTCTTTAGTGTGCTGTCATGATTTGTGAAGTTCAGTTACAATACTGAGCACAAAAATAGAGCCTCAAGAGCTAAAGAAAGTTCAGCAGATGCAACACATTCAAGTCTTCTCTGAGCTCATTGTTGCAGTACTTGGAATATTCCATTTTCTAGCTAATCATCCTGTATTTACTTCTGTAATACGTGGGGATAGTCTTGAATGAACAGCAGATGTTGAGATGCCCATGTGAGAACATCAAAACGAAGGAGGGAGATGTGCCTCAGACAGGCTGTCTTCAGTGGAGCTCCCTGAATTGTGCAGTAATACACACTTTTTCCTCTTCCTCATCACTCTTCCAATGAAATAAAGTCTGTCTCCTTCAGTGGTTTGGGCTTCCAAGCTGCTTTCCCATTCATCTACTTCCTTCTCCCTTGCCTTCTGGCAAGAAAAGCAAAAACCCCAGAACTGCATTTATGAAAGTGGGAAAAGGAGAACATGAATTCATGAGGCCAGTGCTGCCAATTCTGAGTGTGGGGGACTCAGGCTTTAGTGTAGTATTGTAACACAGCACACAGTGCCAAAGAGCCACTGGGGCTCACTTGATGAAAACAGCGATGCAGCTGTGGTCTGAAGCCCCTTTATTGCAGTAGCTGGCATTTACTCAACTGCTTCAAGGAATTCCAGTCACAGTTTCTGAAATTATTTCAACATGGGGGCAAGAAGTGGTTACTGTCATACAGCTATACTGTGTACACTGCAATCTCCTCTAGTGAGGGGGCTTTCTCCATTGGTATTGCTTTTTGGTCATTGTGGAGGGTGTCTTGGAGGAGATGTAATGAGGGAGAAAACTAGGTCACTCATCACTAATCTGCTTCCACCGATGTCCCTCTCTGTGCCTGGCTGACTGGAGATGTTACCACAGCTCAGCATCTAACCGTGGGGTTGCTTCTCTGCCACCATGTCCTGCCTTTAGATCTGCTGCTGCCATTCCAGCAGAGGCTGTTGCAGGGTAAGGAAAACTTCTTTTTCTGGAAAGCTATCAGGTGTACCACAGAACCAAACAGAAATTAATAGCTGTATACCTGGAATGGGATTTCCATCATATCACAGTCAGCCAGTTACGGTTACTTGCATTAAACCATATTGTTGCTTACAATAACTGTTGTTTTAATTCCCTCTTTAAAGGAAAAATACTGTACTGGAAAGTTAATGTGATAAAAAGGTGGAGAACACCTGCTGTACTTCTGTGAAGAGCAGCATAATGTAATGCTTTAAGTATTTTCAGGATATCAACTCCTATAGTAGGAATCCAGTTTCCATTCCTTCTCTGTCACGACCTTACAGTTCCCTAGCTTTGCTGTCATTTTGCTTTTTCTGAGCCTCTTATAAACAAATAAATAAATTGGCCTCAATAAGTTAGGCTTTAAATGGCAAGATAACCTTTATCATTCATGCATCGTTGATTTGTATTTCCTGGAGAGGGCCTGAACAGGAAAACCAGCTTAAGGACAGTAGAAACTGGAAAGAGGTCGCCATCTATTTTATCTTTTGTAGTCTTGTTTTATGTTTCTGTGGCTCCTTGAAAAGCAGTCTGTCCTCAAGACGTTTGTCTTCAGTACTAACATCTGTATTCATAATCTAGCAATGCTTCATGAAGGCATTCTAGATCATTAGGGCAGGGCTACAAAATAGCCTCAGATGCTACTGAACACCTTAAGAGACCTGACAGCTGCTTCTATCTCGGTTAAGTCCTGTCCCTGTCAGACCATACTATAGCCTAGACAGATGCTTTGTGGCTTTGGAGTTATTCAGCCAGTTGTGAAATATTATCAAGGAAGAAAATGAGAAGGAAATTTCCTTCAGAAGAGAGATGCCAGCCTCTGTAATGTAATCTAATTTTGAATGTACTAGTGTGAAAAAGGTAGTGAAGGCACTGGGGACTTATAAGCAGTAAGAGTAAATGTTCCTGACTACACCTACTTGCTCTGTCCTGTAGTCTGGGATGCTGCCAACAGAGCCATGTTAGACTCATCCCAATCCCAGGCAGAAGCTAGGGCACACCCATGGTGAGACCTCATTTGTTTTAGTGGAAACGCCCACGCCTTAGGAATCCCAGGACTTGCCCTAGTCATTTGCCTCCCAAGCCAATTTCTGCAGCCAAACATGTTTATGGCAGAGATGGGTCTGTATGATTCTGCCTAGGGACATTGCGTCTCCCCTGGATTGTGCTTTCTTAGCGGGAGAAGTCTTCCCCACGGCCTGCTGGTACACACTCAGCAGGGAGCGTGGCCCAGCTGCTTTGGTCTGGCCCGTACTCCTGCATCTGCCCAGATAAGAGGGTGTCCTGGCAGGACTAAAAGCAGCCCCAGCCTGATGGGGCTCTGTAGCACACACGCTCCCACTGCACTGTGCGGTTCCCAAAGAGAAGCAGTGCTTGAACAGGCTGATCTCTTCCCTAAGCAGGGAATCTGTTCCTATACAGGTAATGTTAAGCAAGCAAATCTCCTCTTTTTCAGCCTGCAGCAATCTTCCATTCCTTTGAATTAAAACAAGTATAACTGAACTTGACTATGAAGGACTATAATTGCTCTGTGGGTAATACATTATTAATACAGAAGCAAACACAACACACCTTTGCTTACATATAAAAGATTCAAGCTACTCTTAGTAGGCAACAAAAACTAGTTTCTTTTAAAAGCTGATCTGGGCAAAGGTATGGGAGGATATTAGAAGAGGCTTGGAGACATGAGTGTTTTCTCTCATGGACAACAAGGAATGTCTTCAATGACAATGATTCTTCTCCTGTACTCAGCACTGGTGAAGCCACTCCTTGAGTGCTGTGTCCAGTTCTGGACCCCTCAATTCAGGAAGGACACTGAGGTGCTGGAGCGAGTCCAGAGAAGAGCAATGGAGGTGGTGAAGGGTCTGGAACACAAGTCCTATGAGGAGTGGCTGAAGGAGCTGGGGTTGTTTAGACTGAAGAAAAGGAGATTCAGGGGTGACTTTACTGATATCTAGAACTGCCTGAAAGGAGGATGTAGCAAGGCGGGGGTCGAGATCTTCTCTCAAAAAACTCATGACAGTACAAGAGGACATAGCCTCAAGCGGCACGCAGGGGAAGTTTAGGTTGGACAAGAGGAGGAATTTCTTCACAGAAAGTGATTAGACACTAGAATGGGCTGCCCAAGGAGGTTGTGGAGTTACCATCCCTGGAGGTGTAAGTCTGGACATGGCACTCAGTGCTGTGGTCTGGTTGACGTGCTGGTGTTTAGTCATAGGCCGGACTCGATGATCTCAAAGGGGTTTCCCAAACAAATTGTTTGTGTGAATGCAAGCAGGGAAAACTTTGTCTTAAAACCCCCTTCTGACACTGTAATCTCGTGTGACAAGTGAATAATCTTCTAAACTTTACTTTTGGCGAGCTGAGCCCGGGCCGGGCCTGAGGCCTCCCGGGCCGCTCCCGGCCGCGGCCGCCAGGGGGAGCGCTGGCTGGCGCCGCAGGCAGCGCCTTTGTCCCGCCGGGACCAACCGCCCGTGCAACCGCCGCCCCCGGCCCCGCCCGGCGCCGCCCGGGCCCTCCCGCCATGGCTGCTCCCGCNTTTCCCACCTGGCTGCCGGAGGGCCGGCCCGGGCATGGAGAACGTCTACAACGAGACCACGGAACCATCGGCGAAGGCGCCCCGCCGCCGCCCCTTCGGCTGCACCCTGCGGCACCTGAAAAGATGGCAGCTGCCGGCCAAGGTGTTCCAGGCGGTGAGTGCCCTCCTCCCCTCGCCGTGCGGGACGGGCCGGGCCGGGCGCGGAGGGAGCAGCCCTGGCAGGGTCGCTGCCCGGGACCGGAGAGAGACCGAAGAGTATCCCGGGGCTGAGCCCGACGGGGCGGGGGTGCCCCGCTCTGGGATGGAAACGAGCGTGTTGTGATGACCTTCGGCTTTAGGACGGTCCCCCGCCGCTTACAAATTAAACTCCTCGGTGATCCAGCGCAGGCTGGGGAGATGGCCGCACCCAGGCTTCGAGGGAATGGATTCTGCCGGGCGGAAAGGGCTGGCTGTCCCGGGTAGATGCCCTGACTTGGGACGTGATAATGGGGTCACTAAAGTGGTGCAGACCTGTAACTAGGTGGAAAGGTGGCATGGTGCCTCAGAATGCAGGTGCATAGTGGTTTGTGGTGGGAAGTGCCTGTAGTGTTCCTTCTTCTTGTCCGATCTGCAGGAGCTGGTGCTGACATTTGCAGCCGCCTGGTCCAGCTGCCTGCTGGCCTTAAACACCACCCGCTCTGGCTCAAAATCAGAGAGGAGCCTCGTAGGAAATGCAGTGCTTTCTTCTGAGGGCCGGGTCGGATGAAAACAGGAGGAAGAAGCCTTTGGTTGAACCTCACCATAGGGCAGTAGAACTGGGAAGGGCATTGCTGGGTTATGAGCTCCAGACCTTTCTCACTGCTCCTGCAGCCCATTCTAAGCCTGTCAGCCTGCGCTGGCCATGCTAAAATTAAGGAGCCCATTTCTCCCATGATTTGTGGTAGAAAATTGCACCAGAAACCCACCAGTAATCCTGGTGGCCCATCGCATAAGAAATCACTTCATGTCAGGCAGCCCTGAACCCATCGGGAAATAAAAGGCTTATTTTCTGCTGGCTTTTCTACTACATGTTGTTACTCCTGAATCAAGAAGTTGGGATCCTGGTGCAAGGTCCTGTTCAGGATTTGGTGATGGAGTCCTCCAAAATGTACCAGTGTATGTTTTGCTGATAAGGATGTGAGGAGCATCACTCTTATGTACTGTCAGGGAATGAGTGAAACGCATGGTGGTAAAGGGTAGCTGACAGCAAATGCGTGTCAGCGTGCATTTTGCAGCCAACACAGTGGCTGTTTAGTTAGATGTGTCATGCTCGCAGGAATTGTAGGTGATTTCCACCCCTTTCTTGTTACTTCACTATTGCAGAAAAGAGGACATTTGGGTTTTAAGCTTCCTCTCATGCACAGTCAAAACCCTCAGCCAGAAATGTAATATTCTTTACTGTTTGTAAAATGGTAACACTGCCAAAAACAAAGTTTTCTAAGAGTGCTTAAAAATCACACCCAAGAATGCTTTAAATAAATATAATGGAACATAAACTTTTAGTTCATCTACTGGAGATTATTAAAGCAAGATCTGCTGGGTTCTGCTCCCTGACAAACAGAATGTTTATATAAGTAAGTTCATTGACTAAAACAGAATAAGTGATTATGTAGGTAAATTTACTGATGTACCAAAGCCTTTAACTGTTTAATTATTTAAAATGCTTTCTAAGTAGAAAAAAAAAGAAAAATTATCATTATCCAAAACAGGATGAATAGCTGCTTGACATGTTCTTAAATAAGTAGCAGTTTATGGCTTGCACCCATTTGTCAGTGAGAGGAACAAGAAAATGGAGTTATAGTTATTCACCCTCCTAATTTCCAACATTTTTCCCTCCTTTTTTTTGTAACCTTTATCAAAATGCACAGATCTTGAGGTCTCAGTCCAAACACTTTAAACAAGCCCCAGAAAGTCCTGAAGGTGGAATCCTCTGCAGTAAGAAGGTTCCTGTTCTGGGAAAGTGTTGATATTTGGAAATGCCAGTGATAGTCATTTACATCTATTGGCTTTGTGTTACAATAGTGGTTACTGGGATTATGCTCTGATAATTTCTTGTGTGGATTGCTAAACAGGGTATTGCAATCAGAAAGTGTGCTCTCTTCCTTGTAGAGGTGATCAAGGATTTTATAAAATACTCTGAAATCACCTGCAGAAAACTGGCTTCTAGACCTAAGAAATTCTTTTCTTCAGATGAATAATGGGATATACTGCAACCTTAGCCAATTCTTTTGAGCAGATGAAACAAGGAAAATGTGTCTGCCAAAAGTCACAAATGTGAGTGGCAAAAGAATGCTAGGAGGCATGTTATTGCACAGGTTTCCAGAATGTTGTGGTTTGGTTTGGTTTGGTTTGTTTTTTAATAGGTGGAATGTTTTTGGTAGGCTGTGACTGGTTCAAATTCTGCACAAAGGTAAATGGCGCAGTGTGTACTGTGCCAAGACCGAGATAGAAACTAATTCTTACCTAAAGCAGGACAAGTTGTTGTCAACCATTATTTAATTTTAGTCAAAATACCCTGGCTGGAAAGGAAAATGGTGATTCAGGCATAAAATTCAGCTCCTTTTTGAGCTGTTCATGTCCTGTAGTAGCCCAAATTGTGCAGACTTAATAGAGGATTAATATGTGGACCCATCTGAACTAGAAGATTTTGTACTGGAAATCCCACTGCCGAGCATCTTCACAGGCTTGTTGGCAAGTTCATTGATCTGCTCTATTTTTGTAATAATTCACTTGTTAAATCTTCTTTACAGAATTTACATGTGCTTAGAAACTTCCAACAGTAATGTCAGTAAGAATGAATAATTTCTTGCTGGTAAGAGACAGATGAAGATGTTTACTTTCTAGTGTACATACAGACAGGACTTGCAAAAAAAAAAAAAAAAATCCAAAACAACTGCTTCTCCAACAATGCTTTTGGTGTTTAAAACTATTATTATTTTTGTGGTAGTAGGACAACAGAGGAATCCTTTTTTTTCTTGATAGAGATATCAAAGAGCAGGTTAAAAAAACCAAGCAGAGCTCTCTGGCATCTTGTAAATGTGTTGCTGATACATTAACTTAATCAAAGCACTTACTCAAAGTTCTTCAAGCCAACTTTTTTTTTTTTTTAATTGATGTACTCTATTTTATTCCTCAGCTTATTAATAAAAAAAATGAATATTGACTTGGACAACTCCCACACAGGATTCTACTTGGTAAATCTCAATTATTTGACACTGAACTCTCTATAACTGCTCTTTTGAGTGGGATTTTTTCAACTTGTTTGTACACTCAGTGGAGAAGCTTTTTTCAGTTCTTTAGATCATATTATGGTTATCTGGACATATACTTTCTTTTAAGGACAGGTTTATTTTCTTTCTGTTCTGTTTCAGCCCAAGTGAAAATATTGGCATTCAGTTTCCAGTGCTTATGAAAAGAGATAAGTTTTCATGTACAGTGCTATCTCACAGCTGACCTTGTGAAAAATGTGAAATTGAAAGTCATTGGATGCAACTGTAAGCACATGTTTAGAAATGCAAAAAAAACAAAACAAACCTCAGACCCTAAAAACTGGAAAGTCAGAGTTTAAAACATTCCTGACATTGTAGTTCACTGGTTTAGGTGCAAGGGCTGCTGAGAAATTTGTGTTGCCAGCCACTGTGAGAGAGAAAGGAAGCATGTGGAGGCCTGATAGTAATATTGCAGTTTCTCTGCTCCCATTCTTTCCCTTTCTAAGCTCCTGTTATTGCTGCATTTCCAAAACACGGTTCTCTGAAGTGCTCTTCTGAGACCTGGCTTCGTAAGGGGAATTTACACTTCCTGCTGCTAAATTGTCGTTCTTGTTTTTACTCTGAGAAAACTGAAACTGAAGACTGGTGGTTATTTTCCAAGAGCAATTCTGAATCTTAAATTTAGATTTATTTTTTTTAAACAAAGAACTGTCAACCTCATTATTGCCCACATACTCTTATTAAAAATGTGATTGTCATTCTCGTATCAGTCTCAGTTTTATGACCTAGTCTAATTCCTGCTCATGGTTTTGTTTAAATTTGGTGAACTCCTTACTAGGAAGATCTGTAAAGCTATGCCAAGTTTATGGGATGAAGGGAACTAGCAAGAAGTGGCCAAAATAAGTGAACAGTTAAATAAAGCAATATTCTTTCTTGTACAATAAAATAGTAGAAAATCCAGCAGAGGGATATGGTGACTGTACAAGAACTAAGTCACTCTTTTTTCTCAAAACACACTGTGGCAGGAAGGTGAAGATAAACCTCTGCATAGATTAAACATTGTTTAACACAGCTTTAACATAGTGTAAAATTTTGTTTCCTACAAGAAGAGTTGAGCTTCCGTCATTACTGGGTCACAAGCATGTGAGCATTGGGTTCATGGAGTTTCTCTGAAGTTTTATCAAGCAAGATAACATCAGGTGTGAACTTTTAGCGGGGTAGCTGAGTGTGTCGGTGCTGTCCAGTTTCCTCCACTGCCCTGAACCCAAATACATTCAGAGCTGAGTGCTGCTGTATGTAGTAAGCAGTAGCATTTTTGCAGGCTGTGTGTTCTCCACATTGCTTTGTCTGCTTCCAACTGGCAGTTGCACAAAACCACAAAACAGAAATCTTGCCTGTCTAATCAAGAAGCCTCTGTTTGGCTGTCTGCTCAGCTTACCTGAGTGTACTTTGTGGACCACCTTTAACAGCCAAGTGTAAACCATGTCATTGTATAATTACTTCTGTCTGTAAGAAAATAGGGCAGAACTTCACCAAACTCTGTAGATTGAGAATTTTTGTCACAGCTAGCTTTATTAGTCTTCATATCAGAGTTGTCTGCTTGTTGATGATGTTAGAGATGATCCAACTCAAGCATGTTATTTGTTTGCAGATTTTCTCTTTAGTGGCTGTTGTTTGTGAAGAAATTGTGAACGATTGCATCGCTTGTAGTGGACTTTACTTCTTTGAATTCATAAGCTGCAGTGCCTTTCTTTTGACCCTTCTGATTCTGTGTGTGTATTGCACTGATTTGTATGAATCACTAGGGGAAGATAAAGTGCAGAAACTGGTAAGAAAACTTTATTTTTTTGAAAAACAAACCATTTCTTCTAAGTGCATAAAGTCTGCTATGGAGTAAAAAGCCTATGCAAAACGAATCTCCTTTTCTTAATGTAAAGGGCAGATTAAAGTATCTTATAGTTTAAAAATGAGCCAACTTTGAGAGTTTATGTTGACATCTTTTTCAAAGTTGGCTACCTGCAGGATTTTAGGACTTGTGTGGAAAAGCCTTTCCACATTAGTGCTACGAATACTACAGCATAGCCATCGCGGATGTGTACCATATGGAATACAGTTTACCACCAGCATGATGCTTGCAATTTATCAGTTTACCCTATCTATTTTCCTACTGGGTGTAGACTGCCTCCTTTTTGGCAACAATCGTAACTCATTACAGTTTATGGCTTTATACTTCAGAAGATCCAGCAGTGGGAGAAAGTTGCTCTGTAAAGTCAGCAGGAACATTATTCCATCTCACAAGTGTCCCTTCCTGTCTGCCTTCAGAGCAAACACGAGAGTCATTATTTGAGGGTACAGATAAGGGAGTGTAGTAAAAGGTTTGAATGAGCACATTTACTTACAGTTTTCTAATTTCCCAGATGTTTCATTTAGGGAATAAAGCTCATGGTCGTCCTGAGCTTGAATTTGATTGTGAAAAAAAGTTAGATAAAATTAATTAAATACTTAAAACCAAAAATAGGGCAGACTCCTTTAAATAGCTAATAACTCTGTTTAAGTAGCTGAGAATGTGGAATGTCATTTGGAATGTAGTTGTAAAATGTATTTTCTAAAGCTTCCATTAGCATCAATGTATCAAAACATAAATTCACAGGCAGGTTGACTCAGCTGTATGATGTTTGTTCTTTTTAGGTAACCTATCTACAGTTAAATTATATATATATTTGTGTATATATTTGCAGAATTTTTGGGCTGTGCCAGTCATAGGTGCCTTGTTTCTGTTAGCATCAATAGTGTTTTCCGCAACCTGCTCTGGCACTGCTGTTGAAAAAGCTGCATGGGTAAGTCTTAAAATGGCAAGATTTACTCTGTATTTATCTGGTATGTTAATTTCTCTGCCCTCTAAACTTCACTCAATTTGCAGAGAAGAAACTGGGCAGGGAATATAACTCAGTGCTCTGTGATGTTTTGGGAGGAATTAGCTATTTCAGGTCTTCCAGAAACTTAGCATAGGAAATCCAAAGAGCTGGCATTGCTCAGGATTGCTGGAAAGCTCTATGTGCACTTGCAGCTCCCCACCTTTCACCTTCTGCCTTGGATTTGTATCATTTCCTGTCATCTCATCAACACTGTCATCTCTTGAAGTTTCCCCAGTTCTCTGGTACCCTACTTCTGAAATTTCTGTTTTTCCTCAGTTGTCCTTTCATAATGTCATCCCCTCACAAAATCATCAAGAAATCCTGTCTTTTGCTTTTACAGAGCACACGTGGACAACACTGACTTTCACAGCTGCAATAAGATCAGCAGTTTCCTCAGTGACAGAAATAGCAGAGCAACAGGGCATTCATTTAGGGAGCACTGAGGAGGCTCAGGACAAGCACTGAAGGGGCTTTTGGGATGCTGTAGATGTCATTAATTCCCTAGTCAGTTGAATACTTCTTTTGAGTAACCTTGCAATTGTGAATATGTGAGTTTAAAAGATCAAATTCTTGAATGAGAAAAAATTATTTGGAAAAGAAAGCAAGATAATTCTGTTCCAAGGGCAGCATCAGCTATTAGGGATACACACTTCAGTTTAGTAATCTTAAGTGATGTAGATCTATTTAGACCTAATAATCTGCGCATAAATCNTCTTCTCTTCCTTCACCTTCTGCATGTTATTCTTCCTCATTTACTCTCATATAATCAGCAGCCCTCTTTTCAATAAATAGTCTGCTAATATGCCATACTGCTTTAATAACTGATTTTGGCAATGAAACTAATATACTTTTACTATTAAAGGTTGATTAGAACATAGTATAAGGTTCACACTTGATTAAAAGAATGAAAACTGTAAAATCTTCTGTAATGGATATGCTAGAA
>VZUA01078367.1:379-11773 GCA_013401035.1 Horornis vulcanius | reverse complement strand
CTGACCTCTTCTAGGAATTAAGTCTGACATATACTTGTGATAACTTTAAACTAATATTTCCTGTATAGATTTGCCTTTCAAATCCACCAGGCAACATTAGAAATTGTTTCATACTTTTGCAGGATGGAATTTCAGTGGCAGTTAAGAAGCAGCTCAGCAGTGCTTTAGGAATTGGACTCCACAGTGCTGTTCAATTACTGGTAATGAATAGCCTGAATCTACTTCAAAGTCNAAAAAAACCAAAACACTGTTCATTGCCTGAACTCCACTAAATCATGATGACAGATGAAATAGAAACAAGAAAATCACTGGTATTCCCATCCATAAATGTAAACACAGGATAAAATACATGTTTTAATTAATCACCTGCTCATTTCCTGAAAATGCGGCCCAGAAAATTGCAGGGACTATCTGTGTCCTACTGCAGTGTGTTGATGGGAAAGAAGGAGAAAGCAGTGTCCCTGCTCTGTGAATTTGGACTTGGAGATAAAAAGCTGCTTCCATCCTGCTGAGCTCAGCTGCTGCAACAGCAGAAACTTGTTCTAGAGAGAGTGTGCACTCATAATTTATTGTTTCTGTCTCCTAAATGCATTACTTGTTGCTCTTTCAATTTTTCCTTTTATAATCCTTTCAGATATTGACCTTCCCTCCAGTAACCATGATCTTGTGTGATTATTCTCACTTGTGTAGACACTGTTCCATGAAATTGGCAGCATTTGTCAGCCCTTATTGCAGGGTACCGGTATAAAGAGAGGGACAAATGAAGATTTTTGTCAAGTTTTTAAGGCAGGAACACAGCAAGATGAAAAACTGGAAAGACAGTAAAACTCCTGTTTCCCCAGTATGTCATGAGTCTGTGAAGAAAGCCAGAGCTTTGGGGCTGTCAGGTGGGAGAGGTATTATATGGGACACTTTATTCTTGCCTCTACACGGCATCCCTGAAAGCCTGCACTGTCAGGACAATTGTTAAAATCCATAACAAATTATGGATTTTGTTGTCAAAATCCATAACAAGATCAGTAAAACAGATTTTCAGCCTCCCTTTTCCTCCACCAAAGCCTACAATCTAAGGCTGAGATTAGGCCAGGTTTAGGTAAGTGTAAACACCAGTTCATGTTCCAGGGAAAACTGTCTTCATCAAAAAGTCCAAGCAGAAATAAGGGTCTTAATTTAAATAAGTTCAACTGCTGTTTTTCCACACAGTGTTATTTTATTATTCTTTCTCCCTTTATTAGATGCTTGGTGGCTTGTAGCAGGTAGCTACATCATGTTTTAGGAGTGCATTTACTTCAAGGAAGCTGAATAACCAGGAAAAGCTGTACCTTGCCCACCTACACCAGTTCTGTATCTGTCCCAGCATACTTATACCTTTTATCTCCCACCCCCAACAATCACTGCCAAGTGCATATCTCTGGAAAGCCATCCTTGTTCTATATTTGTCTGTATTGAAGTGTCATTGTCCTCTATTGATTTTAACTAAGTCTGTAAATAGCCAGCAATTGTGTTCTTCATTACTTACAGCTTCATCCATTTATAGTATCATCCATCTGTGATTTTTGTTTTTCCCTTACTTTCTTTCCTATTTTTTACTTCCCTGAGCCAATTTTCTTCTTATTCTAAAACAACGATCTGAAATTAAAATAGCATCAACAAATTTGCACTCAGTGTTCGAAGTACTCCTTATGCACTCTCTATAGTTGCAGAAACTGCAAAAAATTTTCTACATATCATATAGAGTATTGATTATTAAGCTGATTAAAGTAACAAGACACACACACTTTCTTTTGCTCAAAGTCATGATGTGAGACAGAAATCAAAATAGTTTGCCTCAAGCATAGATTTAATCCTTGACTCTTACCTCATGCAGGTCTGTCAGGCAGTACTCTGTGGTATTCATCAGATTTTTTTCACCTGTAAAATATCCCCAGTAAGACAGGATTTTGAAATTTTCTGTTTTTAAAATGGAAGATGTAGTTTAGATGTATTTACATGTAGTTTAGATGTATTAACATCTAAAAAGATATAAAAAAACCAAACTTACTCCCATACAGTTTTTACAGACAGATGAGAGGATCACAATTTTATCAGTGGTGTTGCAAAGTCTCTGTCTTGACCTACTTTATAAGGAGCTCCCCCAATAAGATCAAGAAGCTGAAAATCAATAAAATAAACAAAAAACCCCAGGTTCTTCAGAGTAAGAGCTCTAATAATTACTTCATCATTAGAAAAATGAACTATTGAGGAATGACTAACAAACACCTGTCTGACACTCCCTCGCATGCTGTCCTGGCCTCTCAGCTGTGTTTTGCCTGGCTAGAGTGACTGTTGGAACCTAAGCAAATCTTCCCATGGCTCCAGGTAGCTTCCTCTCCACCACACCTTCATCTTTGGCTTCATCTTTCCCGTGTACTGCCTGCAAAGGGAGCCCTCAGCACCACTTCAGCCTTTTCTTAGAGCAGAACAACAAAAATTGCAACCATAAAAGGAAAAATAAAAATTCCTTCTCTCCAAAAGGAGAGAGAGGGCTTCATTGCTTTAAAAATGAAACGTGGGTTTTATTTTTATTTCAAGAGATTTCTTCACTTTCTTAACAGAAACATTGATTATATTAGAATGCCTTGGAAGGAAAACACAATAGAGTTTTGCCACTTGTAGAAATATTAAAGCATTTCAATCCAACTAAGGTACAAAATCATATACAAATCTTCTATCATCTGCATCTTAAATAAGGAACAGGAGAGAAAAATGAGAAAAGAAATTTTAGCTTCTCAAATATTCAATAAAAAACTTCATTAAGAAAACATTGCCAAAACCTGAATTTATACATTAAAGACTCACAGGAAAAGATCTATAGACACCAGGGGGTCCAGCTATACAGGACGGCTAGCCCATTTACTGATTGCTTACACAACAAAGCAGAAATCTTTGCCCAGGCTTTCTCTGGAGGTTGCCTTGCCTCTGCCCGAGACACACACAGAAATACTTTGGTGCCGGGGTTACAGATAATAAGGGCCCATGTTCTTCACCTCCTGTTTAAACCAGGCTGGCTCTGCAGATCAACTTTTCTTGCGAAGACCAACACCTGAGCAGAGGCACAGCACTAAGCACAGCCTCGACCTATTTTCCAGGGCAGCTAAGCTCGTTTGAAAATCATGTGAAGAACAGGGTGGAAAGGCATAGTTGATGTAGGCTTTACAACAAGGAGTTGTATGTACAAGAATGGAAAATGTTAAAAATTATTTATATGATCTTACTAATAAGATGCAGGTTTGGAGGTTGAATGAGGAATGAAGTTATTTTGTTCAGTGGAATAAACTCCTTATGATTATAAAAAGTAGAGAACAAGTAAATAAACCAATATCACTGAGTGGGAGAATAAAAATGGAAAACAAAGCACATCAAAATCATGCCTCGGAAATTACTTTGTTCTCATTAGGTGCAAAGCAGGTTAACCTGGTTTATCTCTCCCACATATTTTATAACAGCCATAAGTTTTTCCCAGCTTTCACAAATGCTATGGAATAACTTTCTGGAAACCAAATAAAGCAGTCCAATCAGTACCAAATAAGTTCTTCAGTTCTCCACAATCAAGGACAAGGAGAGAAGGATGAATTGGATGCAGGAAAAGCTGACCGTGGATGCAGAGATGTGCAGGCCTGGCAGTGTGGGCTTCCCAGAGCTTGGAGTCTGGCAAGTAACCCTGGCCCTCCCAAGCCAGGTCTGTGCTTCACCCCACTGCTGTGCTGGGACAAGCACGGGGACGTAGCTCAGAGATTGCTCTGCAGGAGCTGCTCCCGGTCTGGAAGCAGCAGTCTTATCTATTATTCAGATAATGGGCAGTTTACTAAAGCATAGAGCAACCAGAAGAGGATTGGACAGTCAGCACTTTGCATTGGTTTTTCACTGTTGAGCTGTAACATAAAGTTATTTTTGGAAGCCAGAATTTTACTCCTTACCTTTACTTGAAATGAATTTTCACTGCTGTACTGTAACAAAAAGTTATTTTTGGAAGCAAGAACTTTAGTGCTTACCTTTACCTGTTGGTTTAAAGGAATGTGCAGCACAGTTTTGTTTTGTTTGTACTGACCCCAAACTGTCTTCTGTTTAAAAAGAATGATATTTGAATAGATATTTATATAATAGTTACATAAAAACAAAATGGCAGTAAACAGATAAATTATAAATGAATTTTAATCATTAATATTCACTCAACTAAATGGATCAGTATCCTGCGAACATCGTTATTTTGTGTTCAGCATTTGTATATGACAGGTTGTATTTACTTGTGTACTTGTGTCTGCAAATCCCAGCTGAGTTGTGGGGTTTTTATTACCCTGGGGAATGAATAAACTTAGAAAAAGATGGTCTCTCAGGAATATTTGAGTCTGAGAAAACACATCAAGTTCAGAGCAGAGGTGCCTAGTGCACTCTCATGCCTTTCCAGCATATGAAGAGTAGCTAGAAACTCAGCTAAATAGTAGCAAGAACCTGCAAACACACCCAGTATACCACAGGGTACAGTTCTGCAAGACTCCTACCCAAAAAAAATCTGGTAGCAACCAGTCAATCAATGATTATAACTGCACTATCTTTGCAGATCTGTCCCATGATCCTTGTTCAGGATCTGTTGCTGGGACCCAGCTGGATCTATGGCCAGATCAAAGTGTGGAGGATGATGTAATAGTTAAATGGAGATAGAATTTCTTATGGAAGTCATGGTTACTGATGTAATTTATAATACATCAACAGTTATCCTGCAGGCATTTTGAGAAAGTGAGTCAGATGACTTTATGTTCCTGAAATTACTTTTCTCATCTCAAATAAATACATATCCTTTTATATACTTAACCAGTACTTTTAATCACATTTGTTACATACCATTCTATTCAAGGCTTTACCTTTTGAATGTAATACATATTTTTCTTTCTAAACCATAGTTTACACATTATTGTTTTAAAGTTTAGTTCATTCTAGTAAATGCAGCGTGAAATTAACATTAAGAATCAACAACAAGGTGTTTTCTTGATCATTTAAACAATCATTTAAACAATATTTAAATGTTTCTTTCCAATATTGTGAGCAATTCCCTATTTAGTAACCCTTAAATTGCAAAAGGATCATAAAGGCAGTATTAGCAGAGACATAAATGGTCTCAAAAAGGGCACTGTACAGAAAAACATCAACTTGCAACTCCAAATCTCTTGAGAGATTCAAACTCCAAAAGTCCAAACACTAAAAAGCTGATGCTAGTATCTATACTCAGAATGCCAACCAAAAGAATAATACACTTCTCCTATGCTTTTACTTGCACAGACATTTTGTGAATATAAACCAGTTCTGCAATTTTTCCACCTCCATGTTTTTAGCATTACTTTTTAAAAACAAAATGGAAAGTAAAAATAACCTTGGCTACATTATGTAGCAAATATAGGCAGATCGCTAGCTTCAGCATGACTCCGTAACAGAAGCTGTCCACTGGTGTGGACAAAGAAACCAAAAAGACCTTTTTGCACAGTCAGCGTAAATTAATAAAGACATATGATGCATTAAGCAATGCACATTATACTGAACAGTGGTTCAGGCTTGAAAGTGCCTAATGTTGAATAAAGTTTCCCACCAGCTGTTTTTGTGTTGTTTTGTGATTTCATTTGAGCTATTACACAATGTGTTGAAATGAAAAATTGGCATATAGAGGTACAATGGTTTGTTTTCTAGAGACAAAGCAGCTTATAATTTTAGTTCATACTCACAGAATAAAGCAGACCTTTAGGTCAAATCAAAAAACAAAGGAAGGTATGGCAAATTACATCTTTCAGGAAGTATTAAAATACAAAGACATATCTTCACTGTGTCAGTCATAATTTATGATAGATTGAAATCAGCATTCTTCTGCCTGAATTATCATAGTCTAAAGCCATTATGTACACTGACTTACTGCAACACATAAAAAGCAGAGAAGAAAAAATGGTAACTGATACGTTGCACACCATTTTTTACTCCAAAAATATCTGGTGAACGATATAAAGTGTGCACAAAATTGAATCCGATAAATAAATGAGTGTGAATGCACACACACAAGATTTATTGCAACAGCACTAACATTCTGTGCATTATTTACTTGTGCACACAGAAATGCAATCTACTCTGAGGTGGAAGAAGGAAACACAACAATTAGCAGGCATGACAAGTACCCAATGATTAGAATCTCACTGAGTTACTACAGAAATGGGCTGTAGTACCACCAGCTGGTTTTGAAAAACTTTGCTGCTGCTTCAGAAAAAAAGCTGAATGTCCCTTTCCAGGAGAAAACCTGGGGATAAGATAGCTTCAGTAATTGCATTAATCTGCTGGCAAGAGTTAAGTCTTACCTCTCCTTTCCATGAACTACCTGAAGTGGTTTCCTCCTTGCTATCCAAGATTCGGTGGATCCCACCTCTTTCTCCACAGTGGAAAGGGAAGATGAGCATGTAACTTTGATGGTTGGACTTAATGATCATAAAGGACTTTTCCAACATTAATGACTCCATGATTCCATGATCTAACTTTAGTGTTGCAAAATTCACTAGCAGCCTGACTTTATGAGGTCTGTCATGGTTTAACTCTGGTAATTAAGCCCCCCACAGGAACTCACTCATTTCCAGCACACCAGGATGAGGGAGACAATCAGAATGGTAAAAAGGAGAAAACTTGTGGGTTGAGCTAAAGGCAGTTCAGTAGGTAAAGGAAAAGCTGTGCACACAAGCAAAGCTGAACAAGGCATTCATGCACCAGTTCCCGTGGGCAGGCCGGTGTTCAGCCATCTCCAGGACAGCCAGGCCTCCACCACACCTGGCAGTGCCTTGGGAAGACAAACACTGTCACTCCAAACATCCCCCCTTCCCCCTTCTTCCCCCAGGTTTGTATGCTGGGCATGACCCCCTATGGTGTGGGATATCCCTGTGCTCAGCTGAGGGCAGCTGTCCCTGCTGTGCCTCCTCCCAGGTCCCTGAGCACCCCCATTCTCCTCACAGGTAGGGCCCTGTGAGGTGCAGGAAGGGCCTTGACTCTGTGGGAGCACTGCTCAGCAATGACAAAAATAGTCCAGAATTACCAACACTGTGTCCAGCACAAATCCAAAACACAGCACCATGCTACATACTGTGAAGAAAATAACTCTATCCCAGACATGTATAACCAGCACATAGTAACAGATTTTCATATCAGAAAGTTTTGGCTACACAACTCATTCACAACATAA
Source organism: Horornis vulcanius (assembly GCA_013401035.1). Lineage (NCBI taxonomy): Eukaryota > Metazoa > Chordata > Aves > Passeriformes > Scotocercidae > Horornis > Horornis vulcanius. The sequence continues at coordinate 4,536 of VZUA01078367.1, read as the reverse complement.
ACTGCTCAACTTCCACAGTGGTAAAACCATAAGAGATGAAACCAAAATCTTCAGCTGGCATTACTTGAGCCTTTCATCAGGAAGACACCAAAGATGTCAGCCTTTGGTCATTGGAATGGGACTTCATCACCATATACTTTCATTACTGTAATGTGGGAAACTCTCAAAGCAGTACGGATATGGGCCTAGAATTAAAAAGTTACAAGAATGAGGACATGGAACAATAAGACTGTGTTTTTGTGCCATGTAGAGTTAGGCCTTAGCAAGTAGAAAAATATGTTTAACAAGATAATAGAAAAATTAAATAAACAAAGCTCTGTGCTTTGTTTATAGAAGAGTATATAGAGTACCTGAGTAACAAGAAATATGAAAAAAGCACCTATTGTTAGACATAGGGTATATGTGTAGTTTTAATGATTGGCTTATGCAGATACCTGTAAACTCTTAACAATTTACTATTGGTTAGAAAACTTCTAAAAGGCCTCGTAACACAGAGAATTCTGGCTGCTGTTGGCAAAACGTGAGCTGTTGCCATCTTTTGTGTCTCAGCCTGTACTGAGGCTGATGTTGCCATAAAGCTCAAGGAACGTCTCTCAGCAGTCCTATCCTGTTATTTGGAAATAAGATCCAACAATTCAGAATGTGGGTTTTCATTCATAATGAAAACCAGATCTATTTCTGATCAGAGGTGCCCCAAGAGCTAGAGCTATTAGCAAGTACAAAGGCCAAGAAGATGGAACTGCCATAATAAATTAACCTTACCAAGATGCAAGTGAAAAAGCTTACTCTTAATGCTGCCTAATCTAAGCATATATGTGTTTTGCCGATGTTGATTTTGTGTTCAGTCTCAGAGTCTGTTAGTGCACGTGCACAACACAGGGTTTTGAGACAGGGAGATGCAGAAAAGATGTCCAGAATTTACAGTGAGGTTTAAACTAAGCATAAAGCAATTTTAATGGGCCCCTTGGAACTGGTTATCCCTCTAGCAAAATACCAGCAACAGGAAAGATGAATGTGCTTCTCATTCACACTCACCTAGGCATAGATTTTAAGGTGAACCAAACCAGTGATTCAATTTCTCATCCTCACAGATAAGTCCAAATGATCTGCATGGTCTAAATGTTTGTGCGTAAGTGGTACCAATTTTCAGTACAGCTAAAAGTTACCACTGGCAGAAAGCTTGCATCCAGAATCAATGGAGAAACACTATCCAAGTATAAATTATCTGTAACCTCATTTCCAGGGAGTTATAATTTTTTTCAAATCTTTGAGTACCCATAGGGGTGAGAACACCCAGAGTCAGGCAGAGTGAGATAACACTTTTTCAAAATAAAGAGGTCAGAAATTCTTCAACATCAATTTCTATGTACTCAACACCCTCTTTTCTATTTTTAAGCACCAAGCAGGCAGGCACTTTTACTGGTAACATATCCACACAGGTTTCCTTGGCATCCCTCAAATCCTCACAGCACTATTACATGTGAATGCTGCAATTTTCCATCAATGGAGAAACTACTCTGTTTCCACTCCCTGTAATTTTACACCCTCAGAAGACACTTTCGTTGAGTGATCGACATCTCCTTCTTCCTTTTGCTGCTGGGATTGGAAGCCTCTGCCTCATAACAGTTAATATACCTGACTTTCCTTCTTGCACAATTAAAAAGCAGTCACGTGGAAAAACAACTTTGTGCAAGGCAAGTCTGGTTTTAAAATACAAAATCACAGGAAAGAGGAATATGGTGAAGTACTTCAGCATCTTAGTTTAAATTCATTCCTGTAAAAGCTCACATGAAATATTCATACTTTAATGTCCACAAAGTAGTTTAATCTGATCTGCAGAATCACAACACTGGCAGTATAATATGTCCCATGGCCGTACAAAATGCTGAAGTGAGCAGAATACACCCATTTTCCTCTGCCAGAAAAATTCTGACTTGCAGGGTCTGGTAGAAAGCACTCACTAAACACCCTATATAACTATTTAATATATGTGCCCTCTGGAAATGCTGAAGGCCTTTCTCCTTAGGTGTCTGTCTCTGATCCTAGCAACAGACACTGTTTCTTTGTGCAGTGACCTTATGAATAGAACTACTAAGAGCCAGATAAACTGCTAGCAGCATCAGAGTCTTTAGTGAAGGCCTGTGATTCTCCAAATTTCATCCTAAACATAATTATGTGGAGAAATCTATCTACAGAACTTATGGGTTCCTCAGAACACTTCATCTGTCATCACCCCATTGAACCAACACTATTTATTTGCTTTCTAAAGGAACTCTAATTGATTTATCTGTTACTTGGAATAACAGCATGATAAATAAATTATCACTTAAACACGATGGATTACTAACATTTCCTTTTCTAATTTTATTTATGACATATTACCATGTCTTGCTTTGTTTAAAAGCTTGCATATGTTTTCCTTATCCCTGTAATCTAATCTAAGGTGCAAAACCTGGACTTGTGCCAGAGAACCCCTTTGTTAATATACTGCTGCACTACCAGAGTCCATCTGGAGTTACTGTTCTGCTTGATGTCACAAGCAGATCCTACCTGCATGGAAGATGAAAGGACATTCAAGGCACGTATCAAGGGATGACAGTTTTCTTTGTGATGAACCGCAGAGTCACAGCTTGTTAAGTAAGACTGTGACAGTGATAAAAGACAAAGCCATCATTTTATAGCAGAATATGGCCTATCGGTACATGACATGCCATACTATCTCTGCTCACACATGCTGACATCTCATAATGCATTCTCCCAAGTGCCGGACAGAAATAGTCCCTGAAGACAGCACCACTAGAGAGTAATAGCATACTGCTTATCTGAGAGCAAATGAATGGAAAAAAACTGAAGTGTACAATGTGTCCCCACTAAAATCACAGATAAAGTGAGCTTTCAGCTGAAAGTATTTTCTAATTTCATTAGAAGTTCGATTGCTTTCAAATCAAACAACAAGGAGTTATATCATCTTCATTGTCAACTATTTAGACCCTTTCACCTATGATATTTTTTTCTAAGTAGTGAAGGTAGATTTACAAAAATCTGTTGGGAGATTTCTTTTTTGACGGCTGTGCATCCATACTGTGCATACAGTCTTGCACTGTACTTAACATTCTTCACACTTGACATCTTCCCAGCCTGTCCAAATATCACTAGCTGGTGCTCACAGGCTCCCAAGCTGCCCTGCAGGGTGAGAGCCCATGGGAATGTGGGCTATGGTGAGAGGCTAGCAGGCAGACACCTCCCTGAGCACACGGCATAGAGGGACAGGGAGGGGACACTGTCAGCAGAGGTGGCAGTAAGGAACTTAAGGTTGGTACCTTGCTAGAGGGAATGGGCTTCCTGGGGAGAAAAAATCCTGAAAGGAACATCAAGAAGGAAAATATTTAGCTTGAAATAATAAGGAAATATGCAAAAGGGCAACAAACCAGCCAGGGAGTATAAGGAAAGAGAAAACACCATTTGCCTCTATGGATACTTCTCAGTTAAGTCAGCCTCTTCTCTTGGTTTTAGCCCAAACCTTTTGATAGTCCCCACACAAAAGTTTTCATTATATGTTTATATTGCTATTGGCTGCATTGGCCAGGGGTTGTAAGTCTTCAAAAGTGCCAGTGAATACCTGTTTGCCATTCTCCTCTCGAGATGCACAGTGCATCTCCCCTTCCTACTGTACATGCATCCATCCCCTCACAGAATCTGTCCATCTAGCAGAGCCAAGAATCCTGTTCTCCCTTGCCTTTTAACTCACCCATAAATACCTGCAAAATTCACTGATCAATCACCTGCAAAATTTTCCTCTGTGATACCTACAAAATGCTAGTCACAGAGGTGAAGTAGCCTATGTCTTGAGTGGTGCCTGCCATACTGATCAGCATTTACTGCTTGCTTGTGCCCTTCCCATCCGTTGACTGAATGTCTTTTATCTTCATGTATAAATATTAAATTCTTTGGTATAGTTGTAATATAGTAAGCACAATAAATAGCAGCAATGTTAACTACTGTATTTGATAGTAAAACTCTTGATGACCATTTATATTGCTGTTACAGTTAGTTCAGCATTTTTGATTTGTGTCACAGCTTTTGTTATATAGATTAATTGATTTTTGTTTTCAGCAGTTAGTAATCAAATAGATACTTTTTAAATTTCCCCTCTTCTC
>VZUA01078361.1:16651-27664 GCA_013401035.1 Horornis vulcanius | reverse complement strand
GCAGCCCCCGTCCGCTCCCGGGAGCCGGCACCTTCCCCCGGCCGGGCGCGTTCGGGGGCTGCGGGCACCCAGGCGGGGTGAGGTGTTCGGCGGCTCCTGCGGACACGCGTGCGGGACGTGTGACCGCCGAGCCATCCGGGGGAAGTCTCTGCCCTCGGGGTGTGCTGGCAGGGCCGACTGCCCGCATCAGCCGAAAAAAGTAATGAACTTCCCCGCTGAACAGCTGAGGAGCGGACTAAAGGGTTGCTGAATTGCTGGGATGTTGTATTATCAGTCATACACCTCTGACCGTGACTGTCCACGCACTTAGGTTGCGCTGGAGTGTAGAAATGGGATTATTTCTCACCGTGAAAGGTTATAGTGTTAGTACAGCATTCTGAATGCAGATGACTTCTTTTACCTTCAAGAACTCGTATTTAATTTTTTTGTTGTTTTTAATTAAAATACATTGTATACTAAAGGTTGGCTTTTCTCGTATCCTTATCAAAAAGTTTGCTCTCCTGAAACCTTTTTAATTTCAGTGGGACTCTATTGAGAACTTCTGTTTCTGCCACAGGAACTTGTGTAGCTCTAACTTTGCCTTTCAAATTACCCGTGCTTTTTGAAATCTTCCTTCTGAGGCCATGCACTCAGTTATATGACTGTACACCTGCTGGAGTCTACTGCAGCTCATCATCTTCACAGACTATTTTTTTTAACACTTTGATTGTAAGAGCTAATGCTTGAAACATTGCTCTCACCACAACTTGCCTGTCTTGTTTTCTAACTGCAGTTTCTAACTATGTTACTTGCATATCATACCACCTGTAGGCCACTAGAAAAAAAAAAAAAAAAAGAAAGCTTCTCATAATTTCATATGATGAATACATTCTTAATCATTTAGAAAAAAAATCATTACCCTTAGAGAGCCTTTCTAAATCTTGGTACTTCTATGGCAATACTGAATTCTGGAATTCAGATGTGGAGTGTATATGATTGTTTTGTTGCTAGTTTCACTGAGTGAAGCTCAACTTAAAACTCTTCAATGTTTTAAGTGCTTTAAAATTTTTTTTGAGGTGAAGGATGTGATGCGGATGGGATCATTTGAGATTGTGGTTTCTTTCTTGGTCATGGTACCTCTTTTACACAAGTTGTTCTTCCTTCCTTCTTCCTATCTTTATCCAGTCTGCCATGGAAAGAGAGACATAGAAGTTTGTATTTTGAAGTGAAACCAAGAGCACCTATTTTTCCTCAATAGGGTTGTGTATATGTACTTTCAGAGTCGCTATGAACAGCAGCCTAAGTTATATACAGGTATCTAATGTCTGTAGAGTATGTACAGCTTTACTTTTCTGGTTTCTTTTTTGTGCTGTCTCTAGAATTGAAGTTAAGAAGGCAATGGAATTATTTACCAATGATCTTTAAATATTTGTTTTATTATTACTACTAGTAACTAATAGTTTGCAACTTTTAATTTTTATCTTCAGTATGGTTATACAATGTTAAAATTAAATAACCTGCTTATTTTTGAAAAAGAAAATATGGCATTATTTTTTACAGTTTGTGTTAAACTCTCTTTTTGAAGGTTATCAGTCAGGTGTGTGACAGATAGAAATGAGAGTAATCCAGGCTATATGAGCAATTCTTTCACTGATATGTGTAGTATCTTACAATCTTTTATGTAGGCTGCTTCTTTTTTTTGCTCAAACTATTCCTGTAGTGAAGATGTATGGTAGTGAAGGAGGGAAGGGAGCTCTGTAATATCTTTACTATTCATCAAGAAACTGTTACACAATACAAAGACCACAATTAGTAGATAGTTATTAATTTCTGCATGCTCCTTTTTGAGGGTGCTTCTTAATGTATTATTTTAATGGCTCACAGGTATTGATCCAGCACCTCTTTGAGATGAGGGAACATTGTTTTCCCATCGGTAAAATTAGTGTAATAAACAAGATGTGATTGGGGTTGCAAAAAAATAATCAATGCTGGAACAGAATTAGAATTCAAATTCACCTGCCTTCAATGCTGTGCTGGTTTCTCCAGGTAATAGTATGAGTTGGCTGTCTGTGTTTAGTGGCCATTACAAGTGCCAGGCACTTCTTCATATCAGGTTCAGTTGAGAACAAGCAGCTAATGGGTAGCAACAAGCAATGTGTTTTAGTCTGATGTTCACATAGCAGAGAGGCCCTCACAAGTGCAAAATCTCCTAAATACTGTGCTCTTCTCTTCCTCCTTTTCATGGTCTTTTTGCCTTTGATTTCCAACTTCTGCAACAAGTGGAGGAATGATCATATGGATTTCCTTATTCCTGCTTGCCCTTGATTGATGGTTGGAATATGTCCACCCACCATGCTGAACAAGTAGGGGTCTTACTGGAAAACATACTAAGTGCTCCTGTAGCTAAACATGGCGATAATGGGAATAAACACACCAGGGGATGAGTTAAAGTTGCACAGGAAATTTTCCAACTTGTGAGTGCTTTACTTTGAACCTAAACAATATTATATCTTGAACACAAAAACAAATTCTGTCACACATGCTGGCAGGGTCATTATAGTTGCATATCAGTGGCGCTGAAATGTTCCAGGCAGATGCACAGCTTGAGCTGAGGGCTAACTGCATTAGTAGGAAACAGGAGGAACTTGTTTCTGTAAAGTTGAAGGGGAAAGGTCAGTGTGGCAATAGACTTATTGCAGAGGATTATTGGGATTGCACAATCCCATCCTGTCCTCTCTGACTTGTTCAAGTGGTAGGAGGGAAACACTGGAGACAGAAATAGGGTCCTCTGGTCATGAGTTGAACTCCTGGTAGGAGGAGAAAGTAAATTTGTTGCTTTCTTATCTCCTTCTGTACCCCTTGGAGGTGTGTGGTAGTGTATGTAACTTCTTCATTCCTCACCCGCTTCCCTGCACTTACAGATGATGCGTGAGACAGTGGTGCCTAGTGAAGGAAGCACAGCCCTGCTCTGCCTTTTCTTCTTTTGAAAAGGCATCCTCTGTTGTGTTTATGTGATATTTTGGGTGTTTGGCAGAGTGGAATGTTACTCTCTTTTTTTCCCCTCAAATTGGTTCGGGTTACATAGATTGTTGGAGGCCTCCTCGCATATATTTTTCTTTACTAAACTTTGGCTTGTTCATAGCTGAGAAGGAGTTTAAGGGCTGCTTCTTCCCCCAAATGTAAACCAGACTGATTGCTTCAGTCATCTTGACTGGAAAAAAAATTCTTGAGTTTTTTTTTTCAATAATAAAGATTTAGTTGGAGGTAAGACTTCTTTACTTTTTCTCACAGCTTTTGATGGTGTCATGATCATTAGGTATGTGTATAGTTTGTATTTTTTTCCCCTGTTCATGACACCTGTGACTTTAGTATGGGTGCTATTACTTTGTCTTTTGTTCAATTTTCCTTTCACACTTGGCAGTATTTCTTGTTTGAATCTTATTCATATTTTAAAAGTTACAAATACTTTCACTGTGAAAATAGGATAAAATTTTCTCTAGTTTATATGGAACCTCATATCCCATCCTAACACCATTTTCCTTGTTTTATTAAGCAAAACCCCAAACTTAAGTAGAAACTAATGTTCTTGCCCTAAAGATCATTTCTACTCAGATATTATTCATTTTGTTTAAATGCTTAGTTATATTGTCCAAATCACCTTTTTCTGTGTGCTTCCTTTTTTTTTTTTTTTTCTTTTCCTTCAAATTAATACTGTTTATCTACTTGTTTAGTTGCATCTTGGAAATAGCTTGCAGAAAAGGGCAAGGTGAGAAAACTACAAGACATTGGATCCAGTGCATGAGTTGCTTATCTTTTATTTTTGGACTACACTGGTTATATTTACCCCAATCCCCAAAAAACAAACTGTTCATTTTCATTTTCCATGTCAGCTGTTCTTGGACTTGCACCTTACCTGCCTGTCATAGAAAAGGCCTTCTGGGTACAGTGTGGCTCTTCTTTATTGATTGGTTCAAATTTAAAGGAACACTGCTGTTTAAAACTTTACTCTTTTTTAAAACTATAATTTCCATGTTTCCAAGGCTTTAACAAATGCCAGATCTTGCTGAAGAATCCATCTGTACAAGATAAACCAGGGTGATTATTGTAGACATCTTTTAAGTAGACATGTATTTACAGCTTTGGTAGTATGTGTGTGTTTCAATAGTAATGGACTAAGATTAGAAACAGTCAGGTGAAAAAAATGCACAGAGGGATTCCTGGTAAGAAATAACCTCCAGTGATTTGAAACATAGTTCAATTGTCTCCGCCATAAATTCGGGAATAAGTGTCATATATGGGTGATAAAAATGGCATAGGCTATTTTTTATATACTCATTATTCACTTAGTTTGTCTTTTTCAATTAACATGGAGTCTATCTTTCTCATCTGACTGGGTTTACGTTTCTTTCATAATCATATGTCAACAAACCACAATAGACACAGCATAATGTGGCATACAGTGTAAATCTTTAGGTTAATCCTTAACATTTTTTATTATAGTTCATTTGGAATCACTTTGTAACTTGATCATGATTTGTACTGGTGTGGTTTTTTTCATTATATGCTTAATATGTTACAGCTTCATCTTTTCTCACCTCTTTAATGTAGACAGAGGATGCTCAGCTACTCATCCAATGAGATTAGAGATAGATATATAGCTATATATATAGTCCTTGATTATAATTTTTCTGTTTTAATCTTTTAAAAGAGATGCCTTATTGATTTACTTAATTTGAGGAGTCTTAGCAGTTTGTGTATACTTCTGCTTTTAAAATCACTAATAAAACTATTGAGCGTCAACATTTTTCATGATACTTACTTTGTATGTGTCAACACAGCAACATAACCTTGCTTCTGGGAATTTAAGGTACAGCAGTTTTTAAAGGCAGTCCTTTCCAGGACTTTGCACTAAAAGGAATGCTCACCTTCTTGTTAGGCTGGATAAATGTGGTATTTTTAGACATCTTGAAGTTCAGTCACTTTTATTTTACATCATATGTTCTGTTTCTGATTAAGTGTTTATATATTTAAAAGGCAATTTAGCAAACTCTGGAGAGAGACTTTAAAACATAATTGTGAAGTCAGGGGGAGAGCAAAAGCAAAATCCTCAAATATTTCTTTATTTAAGAGAACAGGCAGTGACAGATATTGCTTGATAGTTTGTCTTCAGGCTCGTTCCCTATTAATGAATCGCATGAATACTTTGAAATCAAATTAATTAATTGCTTTCTGATGCCAGTCTGTGTAAAGCTGAAAGATACATGGCAGTCTGTTTAATATTGGTCACCTTTGGACAGTATGTGTGTAATAAATGTGCCTAGCTTGCAGCTACCTCCCAAAATTCTCTGGCCGGCTGTCCCAAATTCTCTGGCTGGCAGCCGGCTGCTGGCTCTCTTGGCCTTGAGGCAGAGGAGAGAAAAGGCCAGTGGCTGCAGGAATTGCTCTGCTGAGCTGCTGCTGCTGCCTTCTTGTGCGAGTGGCAGTACAGCTGCCAGGTCATCTCCTGCGAGTGTCCCTGGTCATATGACGGATGTGTGTCCAGCCTCCAAACCAGCCTGCGTTCTCCATGGGCTGTGGGCCCTGCCATGTGCCTGGAGAGCTCCTCTCTCATTGCCACTTTCTGATTCTTGTCGTTTGGATGGTGTCAACTCATCAGTTGATGTGTCTGTGATGGGGTGATTAACTTCTTGGTAATGTCATTGGATAACATTTTGGTTATCTGCTGGAGGAGGGGAGGAAGAAAGACCCAGCATATAGTCTTTGAGTGCCTCTGTGGGAATCTGCTTGGCCCATCCTGACAAAAAATGGAGGTAGCTCTGTCCCAAGTATGTTTGTTAAGTGTGACTTACATTTACGATATTAAATCCCGTAAACAACAAATATGCTATGATTTGTTGTGCTTAGCACTCTTTAACACAACACTTGCTTTGGGCTAGAAATTTACAATGTTCTTGAAAAATTCCATCTGTGTGGTTTCAGTCTTCATTAAAGAAAATAGCTCCAAAGACTTGAAAACAATTAAAATCTTGCAGTGTTGTCTGTTTATAATCATTGAAGTAAAGAGAACCATAAACTGTTTTAACAATGAAATGCAAAATAAATCTTAGCTTTTCTCCTTGTAAAAGGACTGTAGATGAAAATGAAATTAAAATGGCATTTAACTTTTGACCATTCTGTGAACTGTCAGTTGAGTTTTGAACTGTATGAGGTAGTTGAAGCGGGACAGAGCTGGAGGTGTGACTTTGCTTTTCAGTCAGTTTGTTACCTGTATTGGCAGAACAATTTGTGAGTGAATTGTATCAACTGGATCTTTCAGTTTGGTAGCTTTAGTTCATTCCTGCAGGCAAATAATTTCTCTGGGGTATGGTGCAAGCAAAATTAACATCAGGAACTTTAAGAAACAGAGCAACAAGTATGGCTATTTAAGCTACCAAGCAGTCTAAGAAGCTTACGGGAAGAGGTGTTAAATAGATTTCCACTGTGTATTCTTCTTTGTTTTTTCTTTATTTTAGGTTTTTAAATTTTTTCTTTTTTTGTGTTTTCAGTGGGAACAGCTGAATGTCTGCAATGTGTGATCCTAAATAGCTGCTCAGTTCATTAAGAAAAAAAATTATGGGAATATGTAATTTGTTTTTTTGGTTTTTTTTTTTTGCTCTGGGGTAACTTCTCAGTTAAAGTGCTTTTAGACCAGAACTCTGTTCAAAGAGGTTTTCTTTTTGGAATTTATCTCTTACTCCTTTTAAAATTTCTTGATGGATCGGCTGCTGCTGAAGCATGAAACAGGTCTACACTGAAGTGCTCATGAGTAGTAGTTTTGTGTTCTGAGTAGCATTAAACTAATACAGGAGAGACCAAGTTGTGGATCATCCTGGAGAGGGGAGAGCAAGTAAGTGACTAGAATAGTGGTGAGAAATGGGTAAATTTTGCTGCTTCTCTTTGAAGTTTACTGTATGAAACTTGGATCTGCCATACTGGAGTCCCAAATTCTGTTCTAATTCCTACGTAAATCACTTTGTGAGAGGTCAGAGAAATTACAGGAACATTTTCTTATGTTAAGGCAGTTCATATTCCTCCACAGTGTGGAAGTACAGGAAGTGAAGAGATGATCATAACTTAGATGACTTACTGGCTTCTTGTCTAGAGAAGCTTAGGGTGTTACTTATCTTGTGTATCAGGTACATCCTGGATGGATTTACAACAGTAGATTAGAGCAAGATATATAACATACAGTGTAATTGTGAGTAGATAAGAAAAATCTATGGTACAGTAAAATGTAATTTTCAAGTAAACTGCTTCTTTAGCATCATGTGTGTGTCAGGTCTGTCTTCATATTTTGGAGTTGTGATGAATCAGGCCATATGGTGTCTCTGGACATATGGAAGTAATAGTGTTAGTGTTCCATGATGAAAACCCCCTGACTGTGGGTACACCGAAGCCCAGAGAACTTGTTTCCCATACTCATGTGAGAGGGAAGCCATCTCAGGGGTGTCTTCTGTAACTGCTGCTGTTTAGAAATGACAAACTTGTATGAGCTTGCTCTCTTTCTGCCTTTCTCCTCCAACACTACTTATACTAAGAGTAAATGGAGCATCTACCTCTGCCCTGTCCTTCCATGGTTGAAAATTCTCTATTATTTCTGCTTTTGAAGTTCAAGGTTTTCTGGAAAATAACCAAATCTGTCAGCAATATAGTTAGTCCTCAACTTTTTGTATCCAGTGTGTTTTAAGCCAGAAGTGGTAATCCTTTTTTTATAATAATCAACTTGGTTTCTCTTCCCCACATACTCCTAAATTGCGTTACTTCAACTTTTGTATTTGAATAAAACTTTGACCGTCAGAATCTGAGATGGCAGAATTCTCACCTGGGTTGAGCTTTTTCAAGAAGCAAAGAATCCCACTGAGTTTAAATGAAGACTTTTGAATCCAAGTTTTGTGATTAATTAGTGTCCAAAGGTTACCATGCAAGTATTTCTCCTGATTTATAAACATGACTGATTCCTCTAAAGTTTTGCATATTGGTACCTAGGTAGAACTTTGAAGCTGCTATCTAATTTTTTAAAATAAATATATAAAAGTATGGAAAAATAAATACTTAATTAGGCATTCCCTCTCCAAGTGAAAGCTTGTTTTGTACTGGAAAATCCTGTTACGTTTCATTGAGAGAAAAACAGCTGATTTGTTTTGATCTGGTCTGATTTTTTGCTCTGAATAGCAAAAGTATCAGGTTGTTTTAACCTTAGTTTTGTAGTTGGTCAATATCATTGGGTTCTTTGGGTTTTCATCTACCAGCTTGATTGGCAATTCCAGTCATTGGAATTTACAAAGATGTGCACTTTTTCAATGGGTTTGGAAAAAATCCCCATAGGCATTCTTGGTGTACAGCATAGAGGCTGTTGGGGGTATGTCTGGAGGATTCATTAATACGTGTTAAGTGCCTTTCCTTCTGTCCTTTTAAAGAAGGAATGCCACAGAACTGAGTGAAGGTCTCTCCGATTCAGGATTGATTTGGAAAATGTAATGGGGAAGATCCTCTGTCTTATGGAGAAAGGAGGATCAATATCATTCTTCAGAACTCTAAAATACTGTAAAAAATGAATAATTTTGCCATACTCTGTGAGGACAGTAATCTAAACATCTAAATAATAATCTAGTGAATTATTTGTAAAGAAGAATATTTTTTGTAATATCTGTGCTAGTGTTCTTAAAGGGTAACTTTTGACTTGTTTACTTGCAGCCTGTAATGCAAAAGGTGCTATGTTTTTGTTTTATAAAGAAAAAAGCAGGCAATTAAGTTGCCTTTTCATTTAGGAGTTCTGCAGTAAATATCCATGTAAACTTTTGCACATAGAGAGTTGTGTACTTAATTTGCCGTTATTTATGTTTCTGTATTAAAATGGAATGTCTCATCTGATGGGAAAAGTTAGAGGATTAAAATAGTACAATCCATATGCATTTGCATCTGTACAGAGGGAGCCAAGGTACATATATGTGTCTATGGGGGTGGGCAGGCACTGTGAGAAGGTGTTTTGTTACCTACAAATGCTTTCTCTTACTCAATGAGCAATTGTTACCCATACAGGTATATTTATGTTAACAAGCAGGATTTTTTGGTTGTATTTCTCCTTTTCTGTTTTTGGGATAATTGTATGTTGATTGCTAACTATAAGAAACTTTTAGTGTTGCTTTTTGCCATTGTTTTGTGAATCAGGAAGATATACTACTGGGGGAGTTACACTCCCACAAATTCAATACACTGCATTCTTTTTATCCTATGGAATGGATATTTGCTATATTAAAAGAACTGTGGTAACTTTTATGGAATGCTTTGTTTCTACATTACTATATAAAAGTATCATCTGAGTAAGAATTAAAGCTTAACCATGCAGGCTAGAGCCTTAGTTTGTAATTCTACAAGTGCAGGTGTGCTTAATTTAAAGTACACTGTTGAGCTTGACTCTGATATGGTTATTGTGCCTACGTAATTGTTTTCAGGATTGCTTTGGATATGAATCTTTAGTCAATCAGTTATTTCAGAGGCATTGTGAGAGCACTTGAAAATACTGTAACCACTAAGTGAGCTATATTAGTATCTGGGTAAGTGTTACTGCTGAAATAATAAATTACACAACCATCTTTGGAACTTGAACTTCTGAAATAACATGGCAGTAATATATGCATAAAGGCTATTTCCATGTTTTAGCTTTGTCTTTTACTTTAAGTGATGGAAAGTAATTGTTATAGGACTGCAATTTATTAGGACTTACGTAGCATAATTAAGTGAGCAAGAATCAAATGTCACCATAGGATTTGCTGTGCTAAGCATTAGTAGATAGAGAATAAATGTATCCCATTTAGAATCTAAAATGTCTGTTAACTATGCTGTGAGTAGGGCTGAAAATAATTTTCTTAGTTTTTTCACTGTAGTATCAGGACAAACTCGTTACAGCAGTATTTTGTCTTTTTTTGAGGTGTATTTATTTTTCTTCTTTACTTAGATATTGAAACATTTGTTTCCCAAACACTAAAAGGAGAAAATCTGTCCAAGAAAGCAAAAGAAAGAAGGGAAGTTCTTCTTAAGAAGATAAAGGATATTAAGGCAAGGTAAGTGAACTTCATGGCTTTAATATGTTATAAAACCACTTATTGATAAAGTTTTTTGCAATCTTTAATAAACATTAACTGTATTAACAATTAAAAAAGTCTGTCTAGGTCCTGATTTTTTCAAAAAATCAAGTCTTTTCTTCTCAAACCTGCTACACTTTAGTAAGGAATGGGATCAGAATGATTTGTCCCGTTTGAATTGCTTAATATTCGGAAACCTGATTGCAAGCTAGTTGGGCAGAGCTTGCCCTCACCTCTGCTTTGGTAAGATTCATTAAAACATGAGAAATATAATGTATTGAGGACATGAATGAGCTTCCTATCACCATACTCAGCTGGTGTAAGGCTGCTTAATTCAGTGCTGACTTTGGTTTACTACCGATTCTGTTGTTTAGCTCAGTAATAGAAAACTGAAACATAACTGAAAATTATTTATAAATCATAAGTTTGTTTAAGCAAACTACTATGACAGACAAAGCAGAGGGGTGTGAGTGTTTTCATTTTAATATCAAGGATGATTTGAGAGAGTTCTATGGTGTGTTAATTTCAGCCAGCAACTCATCTGAAGGGATTTAGCTGTACTTTCATTTGCACTACAGAATTTTCTTTGACAAATCTCTTTACTTATAACTATTATCAACTAGTTAATAGCCTAGTACTTGCTGTTCTTTTCACATTGTTGTTTTCAGAATGTTTTTCTAGTGATCACTCTGTGATCTCTCCTAAGCATTCCATTGATGGCATGCTTCTGTCCTTGTGGCAACTTGTTTATAATTTCAAGGATGGCACAATCATCTGGTGAGGGCGCTAACTCGAGGGAGACATGAGATGTGTCCCAAAATCTTGAAGTATTTGAAGTTTTGTGTTCCTTTCATTCAGGCTGTAAATGCGTAGGGAACTAGCTCTCCCTCTTACTCTCCTTTAAGAAAGTAGT